>JANHFR010002361.1:161966-181182 GCA_032468015.1 Mimophis mahfalensis | reverse complement strand
ATGCCACCATGATGGGGGTCAGGAGGGATCAGAAAGCATCCCATAGGAATGCATTGGAAACAAATTAATTCATTTCCAATGCATTCCTATGGGGGGGAAAATTTCGACTTACAAATTATTCGAGTTCCAAATGTGCATTCGGAACGGATTAATTTCATAAGTCGAGGGACCACTGTACACTACCAGCTCCCACTGGCAGCAAAAGCATTAGAAAGGTGAAAAGAAAACCCATTAGATACTGTCAGATGCTGACACCCATGAATTTCTGTTTCTCAAAGTTTTGCAGTGATACTAGATCTCTGAGGAATTTTTGTGTGTCTGCTACCCACATCTAAATTAGCCAACCCTTAACTAACACTCATGTACCACATTAAAAGAGAAGACATACCTCATGGAAATATTAGATGCTTGAAATCCGTGAGTCTAGTGCAGGGGTGTCAAACTCACATTGTCACGGTAGCATCATATAGCGTATTGGGACTTTTCCCCCTTGACTAAACCAGGTGGGGGCGGGGCCAGCCAGTGATGCATCTGGCTTGTGGGCAGCAAGATTGACACCCCTGTTCTGATGGATGAAAAGTGGAAAGGCCTTCAAGAAATAAACTGATAGGGTAAGAAAAAGTCATAAGAACAAAAATGTTAATTGTGACCCCCCCAAAGACTCTCCAGGGTTAATGTTATAGCAGAGATATAGCTGACAGGTGACAACCTATTAGCAGATTACCGTAAGTGTCCATCTAACAATATCTGTCTTGCCAACAGTGGTTTACCATAACTCTCATATAGAATGAGGAGGGTCTTGGCTTGAGATTGTAGGAAGGGAGACATCAGAATAATAAGAAATATATTTCTTTTTTTTCCCAGTTTTCATGTTAGCAATATTTACCTGAATGCAAATTTCCTTATATTCTTATAGGATCCAGTTATACCATTATAATAGATTCTTTACCTCAATAATGCCTCTAATTCCCTAAAATTTCTCAATAAAACTACATAGATGCATGATGCAGTCCATCTAAAATCTGATAGTTGTACATGTGTTTAAAAAAACATCAGTAAAAGTATACATATTGAGAAGTGTCACATGATTGTTTTTATGATATTTATTTTCTTGTATAATGGGAAGAAATTGATTCCAAATGTGTTGTCTTGACCTCCTACTCCATACATGTTAGTGCCTAACCTTAAATGATGTTTCTCCAGTCTCGGCTGTATTTACAGTAATTATATGCATAATGTAGCATATTATTGTCTGGATTTCCTGTTTAATCAGTACAGAGCTTTTTACAAGTGCAGCTGAAAAGGGCAAACAAAATTAAAGCTTTATATACCAAAACAAGTTTGATTTGCTAAGCTCCCAGCATTCCAAAGTACACAAATTTGTTCCACTAAGTTTTCCGATGGCTTGCAGATGGGCAATGATTAATCAGAGAGCTAACTGAAGTAGTTTGCAATTAAACTGGAAAGCTCTGAAGCATGCTAATTGAATCAGAAAATTAGAGGCACTGAACAGTAATTGGCTATTTCTCATGCAGCAGGTGCCAGGCCACTCATCTGTGGAACAAGGTATTTAAGGCACATTAGCACTAGTAAAAATACTTCTTGATATGGAACAGCTAGATTTTCTGCTCATTTTCACCATGGATGCCAAAACATACAGCTGGGGTGTCTAGTGTTTCAATTCATGTTAGTTTTTGTAGCGTAAGCACATATAAAGCTTCTGTCATGCAACCTGTACAGAAACCATGAGCATTTTATAAATGACTCTAATGTACAGAAACAAAATGAGTAAGATATCTTTATTGGGCCAGATTCTATTAGTAATCAAAGAATACTACAGAAATTATATGGAACCTTCACTTGTTGCAACAGAGGTTGACCTAGTAAAAAAGCACAATTATTGGAATAGCCTAGTTGGAAAAGCAAGCACATATACAGACCTTGAGATGGATGACAAGCTACAATATCATTTTCCAGCTCTAAAATTGGGTAGTGATTATAGTATATATGAGTCTGCTTTACAGTATAGAAATAAACAATTAGGTCTCATAGCATGTCAGCAATACTATATCCAAGGTTTTTTTTTTCTATTACAATGCAACTTCTGGAAGGAGCTGCCAGTATGCATGCATGCATACACCTACACACATACCACAACTTCTGTGCAATGCTAAAGAACCAGAAGGAATAATAATATTATGGGGTGTGGGGAAACTAAGATCATGTAAAGGTATGATGGAGTACATCAGTTCTATCTAATATTGCAGTTCTAAAAAGAGTAGTTTACTTTCTTGGATTCAATTTATCAGAATAGAAGAATTAAATTCGGTGACTTTATGCAGATCATTTGCTCTTCCATCTATAGATCAATCAGTACTAGTATTTTTGTTGTTTTTTTTACTTGCAGAGGCTTAAAAACACTCAACTCCAAATGATTCTGGGTATCCTACATAATAAAAATCAGAATAATAGAAAAGACTAATTCAAACATAATTTATGCTAATCTCTTTAACATAAGCTGTCTTCTACTTTAAGGACCAGAATGTTTTAAAATGGTTGTCTAGATACACTGTATATACAACCCATAGTGCATTGATGTCTAGGATAAGTGTCAGTAAATGCCAGAAGTATGTAGAAATAGGAGGAAGATTACAGTAATGTAGACATATAGTATGTATTATTATACAGACTCTGTGCAATCTACCTGAACTTTATGAAATATCACATTATATAAGCTATTTTGAAAGCTTTAGTGTAGGACTTTGAAATTTAACTCAGTTTCCATACATCCAACAATCTTCCCTTGAAATCAACGTAATCTTCCTTTTCAAATGCCACATCTTTAGCATTATCTTGTGACATACTCCATACAGTCCTGAACAAGTATAGCCAGAAGTAAGCTTCAGGTCCACTGGAATGTACTGTATTCTCTTATACCTGTTTAAGCATGTAACCTTATCATAATTGTAATAATACATTTCATTTTATCTGATCTTAGTGTTAGCCTTTTGAACACTAGTCTCCATATGTGTATCCATGTTCTAAATTAAGATTATAGTTTGGAATTGAAAGTGTACTGTATCTAACAAAAGCTTGTGCCATATGAAATTTCATAATCTTGATTCACTGATGTTTTTGCTGCAACAATCCTAAAGATACTGTAGTTCTGAAAAACTTATTGAAAAAGCTGATAAAGTTTCTCATGCACTCTCTGATCCAGTGAAAGTGAATCCTTCCTGTTTTGTAGATGCAACTTTTCTCTTTTCAGCACTATTTTGATATTAGTTACCTAGAGACTGTGGAGTGTGTTATCACTTTTTGGGGACCCAGATTGTTGGGGGCAATATGCTGACTCTATAAACCACATAGTACTGTAAAGCACTATGAAGTGGTATATAAGTCTGAGTGCTATTGCTATTGCTATCAGTGTGAGATTGGTAAAGTTATTTATTTTCCATGGAAATAATGGTGTAATGCATGTGAAGCAAACAGCTCCACAAGAAGCAATGGCCGTAAGTTTTATGGATCTGGTATTCAATATGTTTAGTTGTACAGTTCTATTATTGCACTGAAGTGCTAAATAGTTGCAAAAAATGTTGAAGAAAAAGTCATTCTGAATGTTTAAAAAATCAGTGACAGAACAGATTACTGAAGCATGTATTGTGAAGTTATTAAGCAATGAGATCAATTTTACTGTAGTTCAAGATAATTCTGAAATACTGAGGGGCATGGGGAGAATTAGTTGAAAATGTTAGCAGTAAAAATCATACTGCTGTGAGTTTTGGAGATGCAAAATATAATTCATAAGATGTCTCAGCATGAGTTTATGTCTTCTAATTAGTACAACCATTTTATGGAAAGCACATGCTATGAAACTTTGTCATCCCAACGAAGACCAAAGGGCATATAGTAGTTGATAAAATAAGAGGTATGTTTTGAAGAATCATAGGCTTGTAACCTAAGTGATAAGTAATCGGGATAGAATGAAACAGAAATATGTAATTGTGGCGGTATTTATAAGTTATATCCATTATGTATTGAATATAGATAGTTTTCGGGTGCCCCACCCCCATTTAATTAGATATAAGTGAAGTACTCTTCTTTAAAAGTGAATTACAACATTAAAAGCTCTAAAAGCTTCTATTCTGGTTTTTTGTAAAGTAGAATATTATGATATTCAAATGCTAATCATATCACTTAGCAGATGACTGGAAAGCAGGGTATTTCAAATAGAGACATAAATTATGAATTGTAAACAGTGCATAGGGGATAGGTTATACCTCTGCCTCATTTAGGGAACTTCCTCCAAAGTAAATTATGTGACTTCATTAAGTTTTAAAACTCCTTTTAAATGTTTTATTAAGATCTTTTGGCAACTGTCTACAGAAACTCACAAAATACAGAGTTGAATGAAAACTTCAGCTCTAACTTAGGAGCAGGTTCACGTTTTCCCAAGTTATACTGTTCAGTTACCTTGTAGTAAAGGCACTTCTCTAATATTTCTTCCCTATTTTATAAATACATTGGTTTTGCTTTTTAAAACCTAAAAAAAGAGAGGAAAACAAAACAGCTCAAACATTTACATGATCAATGTTTCTTGCTTGAGGGATAAAGTTTGCTCTTCCATGGACAAGTGAGAACATATTGATCATTTTTTTCTATTTGCTATTTCTAAATTCAATATACCTCTTGAGTCGATAAACGAGATCGAGAGCATATTCTTTTTTGTATGTGCCTGCTTGTAGCTTGTTCTCAAGATTCAAGATACATTTTTGATTAATCACAAATGCTCTGAGGTCATGGAGAGCAAATGTGTTTGTGGAGTGTCAGCTGATGCTGTCAGATAAATGTCTTAAGCTTAGCCAGGGTTCATGCCCCAGCTTTAGGCTGTGCCAAATGTCTCCCCTTGTTGAGGAAGATAACAGCTACACTGGAGGCGACTGAGCTGTTTGTTCACTGAAAAGACTGACCTTGCCATATGGGGCTACAATCAGGTGAAAGAAATAGTGTATATGCTTTAATTGAAACTTTTAAGACAAACTTTAGCCACCATAATTAAATTAATTCTTAATGCAGATGGATTCATTATTTCCCATATTAATATTAACTATTCTAACTTCATTTTACAGTTTCAATTTTAAAATCTATTTTATAAACTCACTTTTGTTCCCCTCTATATCAACGTTATTTTAATGTTATCATTATGGTGAAAACATACACAGAATATTTAAGGGATATTGGAGAATGTTTTTATTATTTTCATAATCAGGGATTGGTGAAATCTGGCTTCAAACATGAATGAATTCTCAATAATGTATCCCTCATTTTTTCTAACTTTTGAAGACCTGCTTAATGAGTTTTGCCTCATCTATGACAATTTATTTTCTATTCCTAGACAGGACATAAATAAGAAATAGGAAGGCCCAGATTGTCTGTTAACTCCTGGAGAACCTTTGTATTCAGCTTTTCTGTTTTGTAATGCTACAGGCAAATTTCTGTATCATATGGTGATGCATAAATAAGTGAAAGCTCATTGGGCTACTTGAGGACTTTGATGTAAAAACACTTAACATCAGTGGCTTCATCTTATTATGTTTTGTTCTCTGTTTCAAATACAATGGTCTACTTTTTTGTCTCTTAAAATGCTCAAATTGTCATGGGTAAATATTATTTAAATATTTTATACTGAACAAGAAAGCCTTTGAAGAAACTGTTGTATATTCTCCATCCCCAAACCAACCTCTGAGTGAGGTGAATCTTTCTTGAACAATCATTTTATTTATTTATAAAATAAATTTTTTTAAAAAAATTAAAAGCTGTTTTTAAAAGCTTCATCAATTGTTCAAGACCTGCATAGTTAATATCTATGCATAACTTTATATATCTGTTGAATATAAAATGTTGTACCACAGATCATGTATTTACAGGTATTTGATTCTTTAGCATTTTTTCTGCATAAATACCAATGCATAGCGTAAGCATAATTTGGTATCATAAGAAAGCCTGCTAACAGGGGGGAAATATTCTTCCCAGTAATTGGTTTTCAGTCAACATCTAAATCAAACTGAATGCAAGTATTTTACATTTTAAATTAATTTGAATTGGATTTCCAGTAGTTTTTACTGCAAGATTACCTTACCTTTTACTGCAAGATTACCTTTTGCTGTACATTTTTACCTTACAAAAAGCACAATTTAGTACATCTGTATTTAGTACTTTTCTACAATGTATGGTGATTTTTCTGTTTTGAAGTTTCTTAATGGCAGGTCTGCTTAGAAGTATGATGAGGTGTGGTATTTGAATTTGTACTTGAGCAATTCTAACTATTAATATAAGCAGAACAGACCCCAAAAGACTGAAAAGCAAGCATGTGCTACAAGCTGGAATGATGTAAATTCCTGAAACAGGAGTTTATTAATTTCCAAGTTATATATTCAGAACATATGATCATGGACATGTTCTTTACTACATATTTTAATTCTTACTAAAATGAGAAATATTCCCTAACTGGTACCTCTCTCCATCAGGATCATTCTGTCCAATCCATGCAACCATATATTTCATCTTCAACAACAGTCTTGTGGTGTTAATGTTACTCATAGTCATGCATGACTTCTGCTTGTTTTATTATTTTTTCCCCTAGGACAGCTGCCAACTGCATTTGACCCTGCTGCCTTTTTCAGCTCCAGTACATCTTATAAAATAAAGTAGTGTTGTCGTGCTGGAAACATATTTGAGGCAATAATTATGACCATAGCTCACCAATCTCTAAGGGACATCCTACGTGGGATGAAGAATACCGTTTTTTTTTATCTGATTGCGTGGTGATACCCCAAATATTTCATAAGGGCCAATTCTTTATATCCCTTGTGTAATGTTATTTTGTCATTATAATTACATTCAAATGATCTCTTAATATGATGATTCCAAAATTGGATATCTCAATGTTCAAATTACAACATATATCTATGCAGTTACATTATGATCTTTTTTTCATTCAGTTTTGCTTTTGTGGTTCTTAGTTTTTCTGCACATTATACATTTCACAGACAGAAGTGAAGATAAACCAGTGATATTACAACTGAAGAATGATTTTTAAATTGAAATAGAGAGGAATACTCATCAGCAATACGGTCAACTTGGAGAGAAGTAACAAAATATTGGTGTTTACAAATATAATTTTCAAGAATATGGGAAGGAAAAATAGAATTGTTTACTTAAATATCCATCAAAATAAGTTACAAGAGACATCTGGTTGACTCAGCAGAAGCACAAAGGAACTACATGAGCTTTTCACCTGCAACTTTAGTTCACGCACAGCATTTTTTCTGTGAAACAAAAAAAGGAAAACATTTCTTTACTCAAAAGCACAAATGAAGATAAAATAATACTTTTATACAATAAGTGAATCTTAATGTATTTAATGCATATTATAGAGATATTTCTTTCTAAAGTAAATTAAAAATAATAAATTATTCCTAAGTATTAGGTTTTGGGTGTTTAAAAGTATTAAAAAGGCTAGTGTCAACTACTGAATAACACCAACATATCAAAGAGAAAGTCTAGATTATTTCAACAGCCATGATATTTCTTTGTCACAGAAACACTATTGTACTATCCTGATTATTTAAAACCCCTTAAGTAGATAATTGATTGAAATAAATATGATTATGTTCTTGTAATTATGAATCATAGTAATTTATTTATGAGTGATCAATTAAAAAACAAACAAAATAGAAAGGTAAAAGCTTTATTTTTGTACTTTTTCTTCCTTTCCAGTTTATTAAAGCTGAAGAAGAATTGTCATAGTTTAACAATAAAATACAACATTCAGCGCTACTGGGATGTCAAATCTGCTAGGGAAAGCTAGCAAAATGTTAGTTTCATCCCATCATGTGACTTTGAACCCAGATTTTGCTTGAAAAAGTACAGAATAGCCTACTTTTGTATTTTTCTTTTAACCTTGTGTACAAACTGCTAACTTACCATAATTCAATAATGCACATAGTCCTATTTTGTTTTTTGTTTTGGTTTATTTTTCCAAAACTCATAACATCGAATAGTTTGTTTACCTTAAGTCTTTTATTCTGAGATAAGGCAACAGAACTTGATTTAGGCTGAGATCCCAGATAAGGGAATTTTGTCTCCTGCTATGGTCCTGCCCCATATCCAATCCCTCATTCAATTATATTTTCAAAAAGGATTGACTGATTTCTCAGTCTGACCATTTAAAATTGCAGGTGCCAGCAGCCTGATTGAGCCTGGAACTGTGCCAGGAAGTGGACTGAAGTCATTAGGATTCTGATCCAGAGTGACTTTCTTAGGTTAATATTAGAGTTAAAATGCTTGTCTCATAGCTTAAAAACAATGTGTAGTCTGGTCTACGAATAAATTTTACTTCCTCATTATTTAAACCTAGACAGCTATCTAGAACAGTTTTTCAATGATAGATTAAAACAAGGTTTGTTAGTGTGCCCTTGAAGCTTACCTTTTAAATAGCCTTTGGATCAGAGACTAATGCAGATGAAAGCAAAAAGAGTGGGGAGGAAGGAGATTCCAAGGTGTGATTGATTTTGACAATGAAGCCAGCTTTGATCCAATTCTAAACAGGGATATAGGATTCCTTCCTATCACATACACAGATACACAAACTCATTCTGCCACAGGGTAAAATATAGATTATTGAAACAATGGTTCAAATAAGAGGGTAGTTAAATATTTTTACTGTAAAGCCATGAATTATGAGATGCAGGCCAATTCCAGCTAGCATTTTAGAAAGGAAGTGTGAGGATTTTTTTTTTCATACTCTTAGTTTACATATACCCAAAATCACATCTCTAATTAACACATAAGGTTGTCTTCATACTTGGTTAAATGCAGATACAATAATGTATGCATGTCGTACATGTCAGATTTTTCTTGCTTGCTTTCTGTCATTATCTTTTCAGATGAGGGATGACAAGAGGAAGAAGGTAAATGACAAAAGGGTGAAACAGGTAGGGGAAGGAATCAGGATAAATAAAGGATGGGCATAAATGCAGCAAAGAATTATAAACGGACAGGAAGAGGTGGAAGAAGAAGTGACATTTGAAAAGAGGTAGAGAAAAAACAACAGAAGAAAGACCAAGAATGAGCCATGCAGGATGCAGCAGAAGGTCTAGAGAAGCAGAGGGCAGCATGCAGCAGGATAGCAGGATATGGCAATGAGAACAAATAAAGGAGGGAATGAAATGGAATCAAAGTACACTGTAAGAAAAATAGCCATAAATGCAATAACAGGAAAATAGCATCAAGATGTTTAATTCAATTCAAGATGTTTAATACAATTCAAATTGTATTCTTGTGAACGTTTTTTTAAAACCCAAAGTTCATCTTCAAACATATGAATAGCCTCTGAATGGTAAGAATTTCCCCACATAATGTTAAAGATCAGATTGCCTTGCTGATATGATCCGTGTAATCATTGTACATAATGTAAGGGATTAGAATAGAAATCATCTAACCAAACTGCTCAGTGCAGAACTATTACTGACCAACTAACCCCTGCATACTGTATATTTTTGAGATATGCCACAACAGCAGTGGTATTTCTATGCAGCTTGAATAATTAGCTGTCCACTGAAGATAATAGACAGCACAAAGATAAACTTTGTTTATCTTTAACAGGATAAGAAAACTTTCAAAAGCAAAACCTTTTAGACATGTGGAATCCATAAAGAACACTCAGTTTAGTGTTATTATTTTGTCCTGCATAAGTGTCACACAACATATATAAGGCCTAGGTTCTTACGCATCTTAAAAGATATAGGATCGAGAAAGATAGTTAAACTTTAAACTTTGAACTCTTTAAGTGCAATTATACAAATTATGAAATATTTATGCTGATTTGTTGGCATTTTTATTAATAATACAATAGCCAATTCAGTGTAATATTTAAGGCACCAGGTTAGAAAGCAGGAAATTTTCTATTCCTGCTTTAGGCATGAAAGCCAAATGGGTGGCTTTGAGCCAGTTACTCTCTCAGCCCAACTCACCTCAACAGGGTTATTGTTGTGCTGAAAATAGGAGAAGGAAAGAATATTAGATACGTTGGCCTCCCTGAGTTACTTGTAATCATAATAAAGATGGTATTTTTAAAAATCTCAAAAAAAAGTAATATAACTTTAAATAACTAAAACAAATGTATCCTTTCACATTTTTAAAAGCCCAGAATCATCTCAATCCTTTTGGAAATTAAAGTGTTTATTAATTGTTTTTCTTACAGGGACTTTAAATAAGTTAGTATTCATTTCTTAGTGTAGTGATACACGTTCTGGATTCCCTCTATAACTTTCTCCCGTAGATGTTGAATTAACTGAATTGGCAGTAATTGAATTGATGTTCACAGACAGACCATTTTTGGGAGATGCTCATTTTAACAGAGGAAAAGTTAAGCAACAATAAAACCAAAATACCATAATGTGTATTTTATTGTCCCATAAAGCTATTTTTTTTTATTTTTTATTTTAATCCCATTTATATCCCGTCCTTCTCCGAAGACTCAGGGCAGCTTACAAGTATGTTCAGCAACAGCCCTCATTCCATGCATATGCCTGCTCATTAGGGCTCTCACCCCACACACCCCAAACAGCATTTTACACAGTCAGCTTATTGCCCCCAACAGTCTAGGTCCTCATTTTACCTACCTCAAAAGGATGGAAGGCTGAGTCAACCTTGAGCCTGGTGGGAGTCGAGCCTGCACTAATTGCAGGCAGCTGGTAGTACTTTAGGAGGCATTATCCCCCTGAACCACCAAGGCTCTTGAGGGAAGGAGCCACTGCTTGTCATTGTTCTTGGGACTTACCCCTTTTTGAATGTATATAACTCAGCCTCTGCTTTGTTACTTTTGTTTACTTTGCACTTAGAAAGTACTTAAATGATAATCCTCCGTCCCCCTATTGATATATGGCAGTGGAATAAAAATAAATTAAGTTAGAGTTATGATAGGGTTTTTTTTTTAGAGCAAGGGCAACCTTTTGATGAATGGAAAGCAAATGAAACTATTAGTGCTGTCTGTAGTTCTTTGACATTATATAAGTAGTGGATTTTTAAGATTCTGAAATACTCATTGGGACAATATTTATTTATAGAGTTATTTGATTTCTATAGCTGCTCATCTCAGCAAGTGACTCTGTATTCAATGATGGTGTTATTTATTTATTTATCTATCTATCTATCATCTATCCATCCATCCATCCATCCATCCATCCATCCATCCATCCATCAAGGTAAATAGCAACACATGTAGAAACTCAGACCACTGAAACAGCTCTTGAGATTTTATTGATCAGATTTACTGCTTGGAATATAGAGAACATAAAATTCTGATTTTTTTTCAAACAGCAAACCATAATTTAGATGTGGCATCGCCTGTGTATTATTTTTTATAAGTAAATAAGTCAAGCCAGTAAACTTACCTAATACTTCTTCCTCCAAATGGGATAAAAATAAAGTTAAATAAATAAATAACAAATAAAACAGTTGCCCCATTGCTTTGTCCTAAAACAGGGATGTCAAGCTCTCCTAGTCATGGCAGCGTCACATAATATATAGTGACTTTCCCCCCCTTTGCTAAACCGGACATGGGAGTGGCCAGCATGTGACACATCCACCCCACAGGCCACAAGTTTAACAGTCCTGTCCTAAAACAATATGTTTGCAGATGATAATCTCTCTCTCATATGCACACAAATATGAATTTATACATGTAACCATTTGTAGTGGATTGGTGCTAATATAGGGCTGTAGCATACTTTTTAGCCCTTCTATATCCTGTAGTGAAAATACTGTTTCTTATCCATTATTAGCTAGTTGGTGTACACGATTGAATTGATTCATAAAACTCATAAGCAGTATGCAACAAATGTTTTCAGATTTTGTACCATATAAGTAATTGAGGAGAATAGGACTCAATTGCATACATAGGATTCCGGATTGAATGCTTGTCAATTCCCATATAAGGCTGAAAAAAAGTCTGAAGAATCACTCTCAATCAAAACTTAATATGGAGGTAAATGAACTACTGGTATAATTTAGTGTAAGGTAGATCCCTATGTTGTTACAGCTTCAATATTTATAATAAATAGAATCAGGAATATAATTTTAACTATCATAAAACAATCAAAGGCTTATATAATAATTCAAGAACAGCAGTAGTAAGACCAAAACAATAAAAGCTTCATATATTATTAATATAAATCTTCAAAAGTATTTTATTATAGGGAATAACATTTAATGGGTTCCACCATATAATGAGCTTATTTGTGGAAGAATAGTATTGATCTATGACACTCAAAAGCAATAATAGCATCTTTAAGTTTATCTCTATGCCTTAATTTCTGATTAATTACTCAAACTCTTAGTTCAGTTATTATGTTGAGATTTTAATAGAAACTCTGAGGGCCTTTCCCTTTCTAAATGTATGTTGTAGAACACGTAACCAAGAACCTTTCTTCTCTGAAGGTTACAGTTTAATCCAGTACTTTTATTTTAAATAAATCTTTTGCTCTGAAAACATTTCTAATATGATATCCAGTAATCTATAGCTTTCAGAAACATTTTATCCTACCTCAGCTTAATTTTTATTTCCCAAGTCAATTCTTTCAACTGAAATCCTTTTTGGATGGTAGAAATTTTTTTAGAATGGCTAAGAATCTATAGCAATTTAAAGAAATTATTTTTATGATGCAAACTATATAAAGGTAGATTTCCATTGAACTTTATGGTGCAAACTATATAAAGATAGATTTCCATTGATATATGAGTCAATTTATTTTCAGAACCCATTCTGAAGCTGCTTTCTCTAGATGTGGAAAAGGTGAGGAAGCGGGTTAGGTCCCTGTACTCTCCAGTTTTGATGGACTAAATAGCTCATTGTTTTTTGAATGCAAAATTTGGAAACAGTTTAAGAATTGGGAGATTAGTTGTTTATAGAGGGGAAAAAAGTTTCATGTAACATTTCATCCAGTTTAAGTGACCTAACCATAGACATGCTTCAAAATATAGATTTCAGCTCTTAAGTAATGTCTTTGGTACCAACAATTTTACCAACAATTCAACTGTAAGTGAACAGTGGCATTAATCAAAGAATTGACTGCCAAAGTACCTTGGCTCAATCTGGAAACAGAGAGGAAAAATACAACAATCCGGGAATCTGATACATAAATCATGAATAGTGTCAATACAAATTAGCCCAGAACTTACTAAAATGAACATTAATACTTATACATCAATAATTTTCTTTGAGTCAATGTTAACTCCTGGTGAACACCGTTTTTTTCTTGATAAGGTTTTTCAGAAGTAATTTGCTATTGTCTCTTCCCTCGTGATGAAAGAGAGTGACTGGGACTGCCCATTCATCTGGCTTTATGCCTACAACTTGACTAGAATTCATGGATTCCCAGTTTTTTCTCTGGTGCCTTAACCACTGTATTCAAGAGTATTCAGCTAGAATCCACCCAGCATTCTGTCTCTGATCTGTGTCAGTTTCATGAATATCACTAATAAGTCCATTTTTTATCAATTACTGTGTCAATTTAAATTTAAACAAAATAGTCTGTATGCAATTACTGTACATTCTTTTTCTTACAATATATGTCTACATCTAATAATATTCATATATGCATTTTACTTCATTGCTAGCTTAAATATTGATCATAACATAGGAAAGTATAAAATCTTATCAGCAGCTCAATTCCAGAAGAGTTCCATAATAGGAAAGAATAGTTTTACATTTATCATCTAGATCAGGGACTGTCAAACTCCCTGCCCATGGGCTGGATGCATCATGCGCTGGTGCATCCACACCTGGTTCAGTGAAGGGGAAAAAAGTCCTGATAATATCACCATGACAACGTGAGTTTAATACCCCTGATCTACATGTAATTCCTCATCATTAAAGCTATTGACTTTTAAGTAATGTCCTGTGATTTATCCTACAAAAAACTAATAGTAAAGCAACTTCCTCCTCCCTCCTCCTCCTCCTCCTCCTCCTCCTCCAACTACTACTACTATTCCTATTCTTGCTCTTGCTCTTCTCCTTCTCCTTCCCCTTCTCCTCCTCCTCCTCCTTCTTCTTCTTCATTCCCCACAGATGCAGGGTCTGCTTTTCAGATCACTGTACACCACTCTGCACAGTCAGCTGTGTCTCCAGGGTGCAGGCCTATGGCTTGCATATCTTTGTGGATGGTGTCTTGCCATCTCTGTTTTGGACACCCACGAGGTCACCAACCATTGTTTTCTGAAGTAAAACAGCTTAGATCAGTTTATATAGTATTTATTACACTCGGCATATTTTTTTAACTTTACAGGTTATAAAATGCCCATTATAGAGAGCAAGTTATTTTTAATCATGTCCATTCTATTTTTAAAAGTAGCAAATGCAGTGTAACAGATTCTCTTATTTCTTGCCCTATTCCCATTGACTTTGGAGAGTTGAGGGATCCTCTAGAGTTTGGAGACCATTTGCAAATGAGTAATTAATTGTAAGTCACCATCTATAAACAACATTCATTCATAAATGCATACATACATAAAATATTTTTCTTCTTCTTAGTTATCTTGTTTCATTTTACTAACAATAGCTAGATTTAACTGTGAACTTTTAGTAATAAACTAATATTCCAAATAACCAGCCAAAAAAGGCTAAACCATGCTTTTTTTTTAGTTTTTATTTTCTTCTGGAGATCACCTGGAGAAATCCCTGCTGTTTTCTTTACAAGGTTTTTTAGAAGTAGTTTGCCATTGCCTCCTTTCTAGGGCTGAGAGAAAGTGACTGGTCTAAGGTCACCAAGCTGGCTTTGTGCCAAAGCAGGACTAGAATTTAGTGTCTTCTAGCTTTTACTTTGATATCTTAACCAGTACATTAACAGGTTCAAAGTAATCACTTCCCAGGTAAATTGGAAGTGCTGATAATAATCGTTAGTTATCAAGGGTTGTATAGTTTACAATTTCTTTAAAGATACCCATTCAGGTATCTTGTATAATCTTCTGAAGGGACCATATCTTCATTTTGATTTGTAAGATATTACCTACTTGGAATAAGATAAAGACCTATTGTTACCCTCAGTCCTATTTTGAGGTAAATATTCTCGCAGTCCTTTGTGGCAGATATTTTTATCAGACTTTCAGAACACTCACTTTGCTGATCTGCCTTTTTCGAACATATCAATGTTTCACTTGTATGATTTCTGGTGAGACAAGCTTAGACTTGGCTGCTTTTCTTTCAGTAACAGAGAAAAGAAATGTCTCTGGTGCCTAGTCTGTAAAGAAAGTTCATTCATGTGTAAATTATCAGTTGGCCTTTATTTGCTTGGCCTGTAGAGAGTACACATGAAGATAAAAGATGTGGTGGGTCAGGGTTTAGTACGTGCAGTTTTCTCCAGTTGCCAGAGATTATCAGACAGGCTGGGATGTTTTATTGCCATTAATTTGCAGTTTACAGAGTTAAATAAAACTTAGCAAGTAGAATGCTTTTAAAACATACAAACATAATCCACATCATGGTGAGATATATACATACATACATATATATATATATAAAATCAAAAATGTCCTTTCTTATGAGCAACATATATAAAAATTATATATAGCAGTTTGATTCTTGTTGCTAAATTAGAATATTATATTTTTCATTTATAAGCTGCAAAATGAAACCATTTTTGCATCCTTATCAATAATAAGCAAGTATCTTGTATGTCAATTTTTATTGCAATATTTTTAAGAGTTCTTTATGCACAGTTATCGGTTGAATTGTTGAAATGTTGAGCTGATTTAAATATGCAGAGTTGCTTTTCTATCAGTTAAGGTATTTATTTTATAATAACCTTTTTAGCAGTAGTTGTACAGACATAAGAGCTAGGTGGCAGCTGCAATCTATACAGAAGCAGTAAAAAAGGTTCTTTGATCTGTAAGATCTTTGGTCTAAGTAATAGATTTGGTTGCCTTTTATTGAAACATAATCAAGAATCATTAAAGCCTATTAGCAGCTGTGTTGTAAGTACATGTTATAACACAATTTTCATAGTCTCAGTTATCCTCACTAAAGTAAAGTTATTAAGCTACAACTGTCTCTTAGTTACAGAAGGTTGATCATAAATGAGATAGGATGCTAAGCCAGTGAAATGGAAATTTCAGCTCCCTATAGGATTTGATCCATCAGGTCAGCCTCAGTTTAGACTTTTGGGACCCCTTCTGCCATTGAGATGCTGATATCCAGGGTCATAGCTGAAAAGAATATTATTAACAGATCTGCATATATTTGTAATATAAGCATAAAACTTTTTTTCTTACCCAGACCAATACAATTAAATTTATACACAGTGTTCCTTTTGCTTTTCCTTACATGTTTGTTCTTATTCTTACCAGGAATAGAATGACTATTACTGATGTGGAAAATCATAGCTACTTTTTGGCTTAGTTTAAAAAAAAAAAAAACTTATTTCTTGAAGTTGTATTAGCTTAACAGTTTTAAATTTGTTTTATTCCCATGACATTTTATTGCGTTATTTTTGAAATCTAAGCTGTTTCTTTTGTGAAAATCACAAAATTCTTAATGCATTGATACATTTCTGTTTTTCCTCATTATTGTCACAAAATAGCCTAGTATAGATATGAAGACAAAAAAGTGCACATATAAGAGGTGACCAGAGGGAGAGCATGCAGAGCGTGCCCTCTGGAATTATCTTCCACTGAGACCTGGAAAATAGAGGCAGGTGGGACTGTTTTAATAATACCCAATATTCAGAAGAATGTTAACGGCTTCCCAGTCAGCAAATCATTTCAACCAGGGTCTTTGTGCAGAAGAATGTTTATTTTAGCACATATAAAAAGAAGAGATTTCTTACAACCTCTCCAAGAGCAAGAGTTTTTGTTCCTTTCAAAAATGCAGGCAGATCTCTAAAAGAAACAAGAAGGAAAACCTATATTGTGAGTAAGGAATAGTGTTCTGAAACATCTGGAAAAAGATGACATTCTACAAGAAATTGCAAAAGGTCTATGGGAAAGAGAAAGGGATTGCAGCTTTATATATCAAGTAATTCTGGGAAACTAGTATAAGTTTAACTAAAAAAGTTGTGTTCAGTTAACTTTATTTTGACTGTGGATGTATTTTTAGCCAAATTTATTTTCTGCATTGTTTACAGACTCTGAAAGCTACATAATTTGATCTTTTTATGTGGCTTTAAATTTTTGCATTTTTTCATTTCTCCTATCTATATACTACGAAAATTCTCATGAGTGTAGCCTTTAACTAGGCAAAACTGAGCATCATAGGACAAAACCTTTTTAACAAAGGTACCTGAAGTGGGCTAACTTACAAAATGCATAAAAAATCTGGGATCTGTGACTCCTATGGAGTTGAAATTTGGCAAATTTGATAAAACATTTTATGAATAAATATTGTGATAAAATGTTTTATGACATAATTCAAAATGTCATAAAAGATTTCCAGTTGTTAGCTGCTGATGTTTGAATGTGCTCTATAGATCAACATGAGCTACTCTCAAGACAGATATATCATTGAATATCTCCGTGAATTTTTAAGAAGTTTGCTAGTGAAGGCAGTATGTTTGTTACAAGTTATTGTTGTGAAGGCACTGAAGAATCTGGTAAGGTAATATCTCTGATAAAAATGACCAAATGTATCATGGGTTATTTAGTTTTTAATAAAGCTTTATTTTCTTTCTGTCTTATGAGATAGGTCTCTTCCCACAAAACAGGGGATTATTAGCCACAGGTCTCAGTGTTACAGGAGTGGGAAGTGGCTATAGCATTTTTTCCCCTTCTTTTTTACCTTTACTTGCCAATAATTCATGCAGTTTGTAGAGGCCCCATCTCTCTCACACTAGAGGCCCCATTTCTCACACCCCATCTCTCTCACACTAAGAACAATCGCAGATGAGGCATCCTCTTGAAAAATCATGGTGGCAAGGATACCAAGTCATTATACCAAGATGAAAGGCTTCTGGCAGAAGAGGTTTGACACTGTGGTGGTGAAAATAAATGGAAGCTCCCCCCCTTTTCCTCCTTGTCTTTTGGGCATGATCACCTTGTCTTGCCTAATACTATCAGACCCAAATTGACCTTCTCTGCTTGCAGATCAAGCACCTTGAAATCCTATCTAAATCAAAGAATAGAAACCTCACTCACTAGCTCACAGTACAGCCCAAAGGCTGTAGGGGAATTAAAACATAAATACCAAGGCAAGAAAACTCAACATTCCATCCACAAACAGGAATATTCTCCTGATTACCTTTTATAATATCAGAGTTCTGTCTATTTTTCAGCGAAGCAATTCCCTCAAAACTGAAAGGGTCAAACTTGGCAGAATAGGAGTGGTTCACAAAAGAAATAAGGAATTTGAAAATAGGTTAAATCCAACAGAGGATCATGGGAAAAAATATCCAGGAAAAAGAAGTCCGCAGTACAGCCATATGGATAGGTATAGTAGCTGAGTAGTGGATTTAAATTTGAGGTTGATATATTATAACCAAGAAATCCTTATTTACTTAAAATGTTTCAGCTTTCTACGCTGAATTAATTATATTTAGAGCACTGAAGTAACTAGCTATTGGTCTTCCTAAACGTTTATACATTGTATGTGAAAAATCTTGATAATTGATACTATGCTAACAAACTGCCTAAAGGAGAGCCATTTTTTTCTTTTTTTCTTATTTGACCCAACATAACTCTCATCAATTTATGTATTTCCATAAAAATTATAATAAAATACATATGCTAGCAGTACAAAAAACAATCAAACATAAATCAATTGATAATGTCTAAAGGCTTTCTAAAATAATCAAGTTTTAATAACTTACATACAATCAGTAGCATCAAAGGTAGAAGTAGGCTATTCCAAATTAGAAGCATACCAACATTTAAAAAGTACATATAAACTTCTATCCTCCTTATCTCATGAAAGCATGAGACCACAAGCAGGTTCTTCCAAAACATTTGAGTTGGGGAGGTAATTGGATTAATATGTCGGAGGAGAGGATTTTAAATTTGGAAGGGTATGACTTATTATATGGTTGGCATGCTTATTTGGTGTATGACAAGAAGTTGGATTTTGCGTTTAGGACACATTTGTATAGGTGTGTTCTTATAAGAGTATGGAAGAAATACCACTGTAGACTAAATCAGATTCCTGATTGGACTATTCCGAGACATATGATTG
>JANHFR010002360.1:105212-126787 GCA_032468015.1 Mimophis mahfalensis | reverse complement strand
GGGATTCGAACCACCGAACTGCCGACCTTTCTGATCAACAAGCTCAGCGTCTTAGCCACTGAGCCACTGCATCCCCTTATAATAAACCATTAAAACCGAATATACAATAATAGTAAAAAACACACAAAAAAGAAAAAAATAAAATCTAACAGAATCATCTAAATTCAGAAACCTTATGTACTACCCAAAACCCAAACTCAGTTTATCTGATCGGTACCTTTCCTGAATAAAATTTACCCAATGTTTCCATTCCAAACAATATTTATCGTACGTATGGTCCTTCAAATAAGCAGAGATCTTTGCCATCAAGGTCCTGGTTATGACCTATAGAGTCCTATATGGCAATGGACCAGGGTACTTGCAGGAGCACCTTCTGCCAGCGTCAGATCCCCATCGCCCAGTTCATGCTCACAGAGTTGGCCTCCTCCGGGTGCCGTCAGCTCGACAGTGCCGGCTGGCGATGCCCAGTGGGAGGGCCTTCTCTGTGGGTGCCCCAGCCCTTTGGAATCAGCTCCTCCCTGAGCTCTGGACATCCCCCAATGTCCGCTCTTTCCATCGAGAGTAGAAAATGTGGCTGTTTAGGGCAGCTGGCCTGGATTGAGTATCGGGTGGGATATTGTTAATTTTAATTGGGGTGTTCGTCTTCATTTATTGAACTTAGTTTAATACTGTTTTAATGTTTGTATTGCTTGTTTTTTATTTTGTACGCCGCCTTGAGTCCCTCAGGAGTAGGGCGGCATAAAAGTTCAATAAATAAATAAAAATAAATAAATTAGGATTTCATAAAAATGTTCATTGAATAATGCTCAAGAGTTGTGGGTTTTTCCTATAACTTTGACAGTCTTGCAAAGATTAGAAATGCAATGTCTTAATCCAAATGATTTGTCTTCAAACAAACTTTCCTCTTCAAGAAGGAGAAATAATTATTCTCACTCCTAAATACTTTAAGGTCTATGACAGGTTACAACAAATGCTTTCAGACTGAACTCAGATAACACTGTGTAATATACATACTAAGAGAACCTTTTGACCTTGAAGGGAGTGTGTATAATCAAATTTACCCTGCAAGCCAAATATATCTTGCACAGAATCTTAGCAAACAAACCTTATTGTAAGCTTTATTGCAAAAGTATAATATATGCTTAATAAAAGCAGTTCCAACTGCAAATCAATTCCTACTTAAATGATTAAAAGCTTAGGTGAGGTTACTTTGCTGCAGAAATGGAAATCAGAGTGTTAAACTGGAGGCAAATTAAATCAATATATAATTGTCTGGGATGGGGAAAAAAGACTTTTTGCTACACTTAAGATCTGATGAACAAGTAGAGAAGGGAGACTGCTACAGAAGCAATGAAACTTTCAGAGAGAAGCTTCTAGTCTGGATGATTCTTTCTAGAAATTTTTTCATCGAAATATTTTATATTAAAGTGACCAGATGCCGGTGGGAGGCGGGCAGGATACTGAGCGGGGGGTGGGGAGGGACGCTGGCGTGCACAGAGAAACCCTGCAGCCGTGCGTGGCCGCCGCCGCCTTTCCTCCTGCCACGTGTTTCTCGGGAGGAAAGGTGGGACATTTTTAAAAGGCGTGACGCGGGACAAATTAATGAAAAGCGTGACTGTCATGCCAAAAGCGTGATGTCTGGTCACCTTATTTTATATTGATTATTAATCATGAAACAGTTGATTTTGCTACAGAATCCTTGCCCAGTATCCTGGTGTATTTTTTCAAAGGTAAAGGAATTTATATTAAGATTAAGAGACATGTATCTGTGGGATTCTTGGAGCCAAGATTCACTCTGTAAGACAAATAATTCATTCTTGAAATTAAAAAAAAAAACTGAGCACAGGCAAATTACATTTTATAGCAATCATCTCTGTAATGATATATCCATGTATATAATGTTTTTTAAGTGTATCTCTTGTTAGAAAAAGTAATTTATTCTGACTGAATATTGTATACATTTCTGAGCACCATTGCTCAAAAAAAAGCAGTGAGAAATCAGAAGTTTAGAGAAAGGCTATCAAGAAACTGAAGGTCTGGAAATTAAGTCTCATGAAGAAAAAAGGCCAGCTTGTTTAGCCTAAATAAAATATTACTTAGAGGTCATTTGATAAGTCTTCAGACATCTAAAGAATTGTTTAGTAGAGAGAGAGAGAGAGAGAGAGAGTGGATTTATTCTTCCTTGTCGTCAAAAGCAGGGGCAAGGTTAAACTAGTAGTGAGGCCTGCAGTCAGCAAATGATTGGAGTGAATAAACTCTAAGATCCCTTCCCTTCCATCCCTTTCAACTCTATGATTCCATTATGGTTTTCTTGGATGGTCTTAGCTCTCAGATTCAGCATTAAAGATATGGATTCTAAACATAGCTGACTATCATGCAAAACGATCCCAAATGTGTTTATTTATATATTTACTTATTTACTAGTTCTTAGGGTGGTGTTAGGTCGGGGTAATGAGGACTCAATAGCCAGAAGTAGTGATATGCAACAGCTCTTTATTGTATGGTGACAACCCAGCAACTGGCTGGGGAAAACAGTCCTCCTTATATACAGTCTAGCCCAGCCCATTAGCCAATGGGCTGGCTGGAAATTCCCTCCAGAATTTCCCTCTCAAATTTGAAATACATTACAGGTGGTTTTCATTGACCTCTTACTGTGAGAAAGTCAATAAATCAAAAAGATTGATGTGATAAATTACATTTACATTTACAAAAACTCCGCACCCACAGAATGAGCGGCCTAGATTCCTAATCTGATTTTGGAAAATAGGGAATTTAAAACTGAGAAGACTGAAAATGACAATCAGAATAAGAAGGGTCCTAGAGAAAGCCTATGCTTTCCAATCTTACTGGATAGCAGAGACTACTGGGATATGATAATAGCAATAGCACTTAGCAATATCACTTAGACTTATATACTGCTTTACAGTGCTTTACAGCCCTCTCTAAGTGGTTTACAGAGTCAGAATATTGCCTCCAACAATCTGGGTCCTCATTTTACCATGGAAAGGGTGGAAGGCTGAGTCAGTCTTGAGCCTGGTACGATTTGAAGTGCCAAATTGCAGACAGCCAGCAGTCAGCAGAAGTAGCCTGCAGTACTGCACTTGAACCACTGCACCACCACAGCTCATATAATCCCATGGATTTCCTGGTTGTCAGCCATGTAGGGACTTTTAAATGTGACAACCAGCACCTTGAATTGCATTAAGAACACAAACAGGTGACAGTGGAATTCTCAGACCAGAATAATCATGTGAGAGATAGTAAAGCATCACATAAAAAAAAGCATATCAAGATTTTTTTTCTTTGTCAAAATTCATTCTGAGAAATGAAATGACAGCAATTGGATATAAAATACAATGTGATCACAAAACACAAAGACAACCCTGACACATTAAACCAAATTAATATTAATATTTGAACCTAATTACTTTTGAAATGTTTAAGCATAAAATTGCACTCCAATTTCAAATAAGCAATTTATTGTTAATTCATTGGATTCATCTGTGCTTTTGTATTTTTAATCTGTATGGCAGAAGAGAGCAGTTAAAGTCTAGGGCTGCTGCCAATTGTAATACAAAGGTTCTCACACATTGGGGACTTCATTAGTTGTGTGACTCACTCCATAAAGCCACACTGAGATCTTGAAGAAAAGACCAAAAGAGATAAAGGGGTATTTTCCCTGGTATTTCTTCATTGACAGATTTTAGTGGAGATGTCATAACAACATTGCCATTAGATGTTTCAGATGAAAATAGTTTCATAAATATCTAACAGCGTGGTACAATTTTAGTTTGCTTGGATACCTTTCAGAATCTGTTAGTTTGATTATAGTCTTTAATTTTACATCAAACACTATAAATGGCAGTGGGGTTTATTGGATGCATGGCTGTGCATAAGCAATTGGATATCCTGGAGAAATTTGGGACTGTTCCCACCATAGTTTGTCCCTTCCTCTTTTATCGTAAAGGGATACTTCATAACCAATGATGACAATATAGAATAGACATCACTGAGAGAATCACTTCCTTCCCCTTCTGCTACTTGGGAAGCATTAGAATAATTGGAGATTGTTGAGGGAAATCACAGTGTAGAAACAGTGTTGTATGATTGGTTATGTGTTGTATAGCAATCGTATAGATCATACTAACTCCTACAAACTAAGCTTTAAATTGTTAAGCGGGAGTGTTCCCTAGCAACCAGGAAAGATGGCCAATCAAATGTAGGTCCAAACTGTTAATTAACTGTAGAGCTTTCTCCTGTTAGGAAGCTGCTCAGCTCTGTTTCTTGTTTGTTTAAAGGCTGTTTATTTCAGCAGCAGCCTTTACGATTAATCTGTAGATATTGCAGCTTATTTATTCAAGACATTCACATCTGCTAATAATAAGTAGCCCTTGAGTAAGCTATTCGAAGTAAAATGGTCCTTACTTTTGGAGAAAATGTTTATCCATGCCATAAATATCTCCTAAGAAGAGAGCAGTCAAGATTTGGAATGTCTTAAAATTACCTAAATATACATAAAAACAATAAAGACCACCAGAATTGGGCAATGATGATGATGATGATGATGATGATGATAACAATAATGTTGAAAATGAGACAGTTAGGATCTTGTGGGACTTTTGAATAAAGACGGATCACCATTTGGAACACAACATGCCAGATATTACCATTGTTGAGTGCCAAAGCATACAATGTATTGTTATTGCTATACTAAGAGACACCAGAGTCAAAGAAAAAGAACTGGAAAAAAAATCACAAAATATCGTGACCTGGCCATCAAAACTATACAGTTATGGATGAAATGTGCAACGGTGATACCAGGGCACTTGGTACCATGTTCAAAAATTTTACAAAACACATCAAGAAATGGTTAGCATGGTTTCTATACTAATCTAGAACAATTGTTCTATGATTCATTGGGCACACAAGAAGTTTATCTATTCTGGTCCAGTTGGAGTTTAATTTCAAGTCCATATTATTTATCTATTTATCTATGTTGGTTTGTCATTAATGAAGCATTTTTTTAAAAAAAAAATTCACTGATACTATACTCAAAATTTTATTCAAACTTTTTTCTTGGGAAATACATGTTTACAATACATTTGAACCACCATTTCTATCTCTTTAACTAATGAAACCCACAAAACAACCTTTGAAATGCTTTTTATGTCATTTTCTCTCTGTGTAGCCCAAGAGGAATATGTCATACAATTTGCATTTAAACCAAGAAATACTAAATTTCTGAAACATTCCTACATAAAAGATTATGAAATATGGACTGTAAATTTTAAACTCATGTGTTTAAACCCCCCCCCCCTTTTTTTTTAATCTTGTACTGTGTTGTTTCTTTTTCATATGTTTCTGGTAATTTGCATCATACTCTAAGAGTATGCTGTATACAGAATAAATATGATTTCCTGATTTGATTCTAACAATCAAAATTAGAAATGACATTTTAGATTAGCCAAAAGACTCAACTGTTTGTGCTGTTAATATACAATATTTTGCAATATTCATCCATTCTTCTTTTAAATATGAAACAAACAAAATCTTGAAACCTATGTTTGCAAGAAGCTATAGGTGATCCTATCTATATTTTTGGCATGTCCTCTCACCCATAGCAGATAACAGCCCTCACTTGAATTGGGTTGTCCCAAATTAGTTTATTTTTTGTTTATGGCAAATTTTTACATGTATCCCCATTTCAACATTTTGGGGAGCTGATGTCATAATTATATGATGTTATAATTCAAAACAATCCCTCAAAAACTCAATGATAATCAGTTACCCATAAAATAAAAAGCCAAAACCAAATATAAAATAATAGAAAATTATTCCCAAACACTTGGTTAAGAAAGCACCCTCTCCACTGCCTTCCTAAAAACTAGTAACACAGGTTTGTTCTTGACCTCAGAGAGCACAGAATCATGGCTGGCACCAAGAAGATTTGCTTGTGTGTCTTATCTCAACATCACAATAAGGAAGACCTAAAAGCATGCCTTATCCATTAAAACACTGTATGGGTTATCATATAGGGGAACCATTGAACCTATTTTATATTGCCCCAGAAGTTAGGACCAGAATCAGTGGGTTAAAACTACGAAGTAGCAATTTCCAACTAGACATTAGAAGGAATTTCATGATTGTATGAATTGTCAGGTAGCTGGCCTCAACAGATGGGAAGCTGTGACTTCTGAGTGATCACCTTGGAGGCAGGCTGTGCAGCATAGCCTCTCCCAATTCAAAGAGACACTTGCTCAACAGACTGAGGCAAAGAGAGTGTCCTGACACCATCAAAACCAGGAAGCTAGACAAGAGACAGGCTGTCTCTGCCCTCAGTGTGGAAGGGATTGTCACTCTCGAATTGGCCTTTTCAGCCATACGAGATGCTGTTCCAGAACTTCAGTTCAGAGCACAATACCATAGTCTTTCAAGACTGAAGGATGCCTAGTAGGGACAGGCTGTCATATAAGATTTCCATTGCAGATCTTGAAACAGAGGTTGGATCTGCTTCAGTAAGAGAGGATATAGCAGATGCAGCACTGAATATGCATTGGATTAGAATACCTTTAACATGCCTCCTAACTCTATTTGCAGAAAAAGATACTGAAAATCCAAGATACAAAAGGCTTTGTTGCTTACAACTTTGAAGTGTACTTGGAAATACATTGGAAGCTAGTACATTATTTGTAACATAGTATGAAGTGGTCTCACTCAGTAGCGTGCAAGCTTTCACAACTCATTCTTGGATAAAACATCACCAGGACATCTCACAGTTATGATTCAAACTAAGAAATCTCTCCAGAAGTAATAGTGGCCAATCACTGTCATTCTGTTGTCAAGAAAATGGCCACAAAGCCATCAGGAATTGGGGTTCACTTGAAGAAGGTACCATTTGGCTTGGAAGAATGATTGTTCTTCCCTGGATGAGCTGGGGAATAATGGTTATATTCTGCAAAGAAAAATGAATGAGATTGAAAATCCAATTGAAACTCAGGCTTTCTGCCATACCATTACTGGCATAAAGCTGAAATATTAGATTAACTTTCAATTTTACTACAGTTGGATTTTATGACAACATAGCACCATGATGCTGAAGGCTGTGCAAGTCAAAAATGAAATTGAGAAGAAAAAGTGAAAAAAGGAATAAAAAGTCTTTTCATCTTATAGAATGTGATAAAAGAAGATAGGCAATCATTCTAGAAAAAAGCCCTCTCTCTTTTTAAACTAGAAAGGTATTCAACTTCAAATGTGCAAGTATTTTTGAAGGCAGAAGAATCACATTTCTTTTAAAAAATACCATAGTGTTAGTTGTAGCCTTACAATTATTTCATTCTTCTTTTTGTTTTTTAATCAAATTTATCTATGTGTTTATCTGTGTGTTTATGTGTGTTTGCACATACACATGAATATAGAAGATTAATGACCCCTTTGGCATTAAACATCTGGAAGATAAATATTTTTAATTTCCAGGAAAATATGATATATTCCTAAGAATACACAGAAATACTGAAGAGTAATTTAATTGATAGGTTTCAAGCAGTGATGTGCCCAGACAAGTTACATATCAGGGTGTGGAAGGAATGGAAGAATCTCAGACTTGCAGACTAAGTTTTGAAAATGACTGGAGAACTGATGGAATGCCAGTAGACATTTCTCTAAATGCAACTAAACTCTAAAGATAAGGGAAAAGGAAAGACCTAGGGAAATATACAGTAGATTAGTTAGTTAATTTCATTTTTAATTAGAACAGATATTATTACAAATTGTCAAGAAATTGTCTACAAGGACAAGTTAGAATGCTGCTATTATCAGAAGTCAAGAATAAGTTGTCAAGGTAATTTCATCTGTTTTAATGATAGATTTCACTAGTCTGGTTGACCAGGGTAATTCTATTGATGTATAGCATGACTGTCAAACTTGTAGCCCCTGTGCCAGATGTGTCACATGCTGGTCACACACACATGCCTGGTTTAGTGAAGGGGAAAAAAAATGTGATACATCATGTAACAATGCAGTGATGACATGCCTGATGTATAGCATCTTGATTTCAGTGAAAGGTTTTTCATAACCTGACTGATAACATGGATAACTGTAAAGCTACTTCTTGCCAGTTAATTTGCAATTAGTTGAGCAACCATATCCAAAGAAAGCTTCTAAGGGAAGTATTAAGTGCAATTTCTGAAGGCTCTGTGCTTGACTTAGTGCTATTCAACATTTTTATAAGAGATCTAGAGTGTGAAAAGGTGTTTATCAAATTTGACCAGGGTAATTCTATTGATGTATAGCATGGCTGTCAAACTTGTAGCCCCTGTGCCAGATGTGTCACATACTGGTCACACACACATGCCTGGTTTAGTGAAGGGGAAAAAAATTGTGATACATCATGTAAAAAGGTGTTTATCAAATATCTTAGAAGTCAATATCATACTTAAAAGCCGAGGGAGAAAAGTTGCCTCGTATATTTTCTCTTGGGTTCAGACATTAACTAAAACTTTCTATTTGGAAAAGAAACAACATTCAATCAAAATGAATAACTTGTAGGAGGGAAAAAAAGGGGGGGGGGAATAGGGTTTTTTTTACCAGCCCATCAAGGTGGAATGGAAAGGGCATTGAGAGGCAGTGGAAAAGTACTGTTCACTTGTGATTTATCCAAATTGGATAATGAAGTAACACCCAGTTTGCTTTTTGTTTTTAAGTTTCAGTTCTGATGAAGGTCTATGGATTTTCTAACAGTATTATTTTTTGTTAGTTCATACCACCACAAGAGATTTGCGAAGCAGGGACTGAAACAAACTGAATGCTTCTGTTGTGGCCCACCAGTGGTGAGTGGAGCTGGCTGCAAATTTGGACAGTGAAGAGGTTGGGGAGGAACATGGGACAGTCCTGGAGTCTGGGGAAGGCTCTGATGACTGCTCTGCATTGGAGGCAGAGATGGGGCCAGGATCATCCAACTGTTATCAGCTGCCTTTGGAGTTAGAGATCGGTGGGGCAGAAGAACAGCTGGAGCCTGTTCCTGATGTGCACATGAGCAGAGCTGTCAGAAGAAGGGAACAGTTAAGGAACAAGGGTTGACTCAGGAATTAAGGCACAGGTGGATGGTGAATGGCCCCTCCCATAAGAAATAAATAGGAGCAAAAGGGGAGTGGTATTTGCAGGAGGCAATTAGTTCATTTAATGACGTTGAAGATTTGTTTATCTGAGTTCATGACTCACAGAGACTCCTTGCCAAGTATTTCCTTGATCAGCATTGTGCTTGGAAGCTATCGGCCAGGCAACTCTCCAAGTCTGATTAGGTTTGTGGTTGCAATTCATCCTTGAAAGACTGTTTCTTGGGACTTTGCTGGATGTGAATGATAGGAATTCACATTAGCCCAGGGGTAGGGAAGCTTGGCTCTTCTATGACTCATGGACTTCAACCCCAGAATTCCTGAGCCAGCATGGAAGAAAAAGAGTTCTGGGAGTTGAAGTCCATGAGTCATAGAAGACCCAAGGTTCCCTACCCCTGCATTAGCCAAATAAAAAGGGGTTTTGTCAGGACAAGGAGTCTGTTTTGTGATTTTGGGAAGCCTAGGTCAGAACAGCTTCAGCCTCAGTATTGAATATTCAGATTTCCATCAGTTAAAAAAAAAATCTACTTCTTACATAATTTCCAAGTACATAGAAAGGGATACAAGAAAGGATATAAAAGGCTATTTAAGGCCCTGAAAAATTTCAGTATTCCTCTAGTTTACAAAGGAGTGTTCCTCCCGGGGTTTTTTGTTTTTTTGTTTGTTTTATATTGATCCTATCTCCTTTAGGAGTTAATGTCCCAAACACAATGGCCAGTGTCTGCATAAAAATCCTTAAGCAAGCAGTTGAAGGCTTAATATATGGACATGTCTATTTTCTCCAAACTAGTTCTTCTTGTGTGGCATTTTCTTTTTAGCCGTCAAATTGATTTCTTCTCTCTGCCAGTCCTGAGCTAAGAACTGAACCAAGAGGATCAGTTCAGAAAAAACAGATACCACTGAAATATTTAATTTCCTCTCAATACATCCCCTAAATTTGTCCTTGAGGATTGACAGAGTCTAATAAAAAGTAATAAGGTTGTCCCTTTTAGTGTGTTGACATAACTGTTATTGCTTCAGCACTGGACTCATATAGTCATCTCACAACCCAAGATGCCACTTATCAAACTATATTAAACGGAAATAATCAATAACCCATCACAGGAAGAACTTTTCCACCCTATTGCTTTTAAAATTAGTCCTGTTTTCAAGGAATTTGTTGCTGTTTTGAGGGGAGACAATCCTAATAAACATTAAATATAGCCAGACTCTAGTTTTAACAAGACCTACTGCAAACACACTTAGTTTACCTTTTGTAGAAATAGTACTATTAGAAGCAGTTGCCAAATGTTCAGCTCCAATCTGCCTCCCCAAATCCTATTTGTATAATGCTCTTAACAACATACAACCCAAGTTGCACACGCACTTTCACCAGAGTTGTTCCCTTAACATACTTCCTGTCTGATTGTATAATCTGTGTGCCTTGAGTCCAGTAACCATGGTGATGGGGGAAAATGTGTTAGAAATCAGATGGTTTGATTGGGTGAATCAGGTGAGGTGAGTTGAAGGGTCTGGCCCATTAATTCTAAAATCTCTTGAAAGGAAACACTCGTATTTTTCTCTAAATATTTTTAAAGAATTTCTGATACCTATCAGATCTAAGAAGAGAAGTAGTAAAAAGGAAATAGGAAACAATATTTATTTTAGGGTGTCTGCTGTATTGTCTCTCTCCTGACCCTCTGGTAACTGATAGCTCACACTGGAATATTTATCTTCTATTTGTGAATCTTCCCCCTTTAAAAATAAAACTAGTTTTGGTGGAGTGATTATAGGGCACCTGGGCTTATTTAAAGAGAGCTAACAAGGATACTGCAGCCCTGGGGTTTAGCTTGTTCTAGCCTGAGTCAGGATTTTATATGATGCAACCTGCTGTGATAGTCTATGGGAAAACTATTTGTATTAAGTAGATTTTTAAAATTTCTGTAATGATTATATCATTTATCCCTCTTGCTGAGAATACAGATATTATTCAACTTTATTGCACTCTACTTTTCTGGCTGGAAAAGAAAATAAGAAGCCCTTGAGTAGGAATGGAAATACTGTATCTTAAAATAATTTTAGGTTGCATTTCTAATTGTTTTATGCCTTAGAGAATCACTCTGTGAAAGTCATAAGAGCCAATTAGCAGGAGAAACAACAGTGCTAAGGGAAATCACTAAAGGCAGTCAGGCGTTACACATTTTTATGTAGATGTATGACTGCTATTTTTAATATAATTGTATTTTTGGCTAAAAAAAAAAAACCTTGTAAAAAATGTTCAAATCACACTTGATATTTCAGGGACTGTCATTGTTAGTAAGAGACACATTCCATTCCTTGCTATGAAAAATATGACCAATTGTGGATTTTGTTGGTGCCTGGACACAATTATAACATACCAGTTGTCACAAAAGTTTGCATTGAAGCAATACTAATATGTATACAAATACAATCTATAGTAGTTCACGTTTCTCTTCTGATATATTTTTATTGAGTCATATTCAACTCAATAAAAATCATCAGCAATTGATTGCTCTTAGAATCATCATCATCATCCATTTCTATTTGGATGGAACAAAAATGTTACATAAGCATATACTATTGTACTAGTTGAAGCAAAATTAATATTTATAGACTGTGCATATGAGAAAGTCTACATATGTCTGCTGTAGGAAGAAGTTTTCCAAGGTTGTTGTTCAATATACTAGTTCTTCTGTATAAAACTCAACATGGCAGAGAACTAGTTTGCCCATAGCAGTTATCTCCGATGTTTCTTTTTTTCTGTTTTTGTTATAGTTTTATATTTTGTTTTAATGCTGGTACCCACCCAGAGCTATGAATCTGAGGTGCATCACCTTATGAAAATTGGAAAGTTAAATAAGAACATAATGTAACACCAAATAAAATAACTGAGGAATATGATTAGGGGTGGGTTTATGAGTTTATGGCAGACATCAGTATAGGACTATATAACAATATAATTCTGTAACAAAACATTAATGGTTCCTCTTATGCATGGGCATTCACTAGATTCGAATCAATTACCTTTATTTAAATCCAGTCCTCTCTAAATTTATTGAACTGTACTAAAGGCCTTTTGAGTTTGGGGACAATACTTTGATTTAAATACCTCACAGATCTGGAAGTGGTGAGAGAGCTAATTCAAAATACCTTTAGGAAGCCGCATCAGATCTGACTAAATATCAATGTCTTCAAGGAATTGCTTAATTGCTTTTACCACATGGTTATGCTCTAGGATGGGCACTTGAATTAAAGAAATTGCTAAAAGTTTGTTATTGAAACATAATTATCAGAAAGGTCCCAGGGAATTTGATCTTCTGGGAAGAAAAGCAATTTAATTCAGTAGGCAAAGCAATTTAATTCAGTAGGCAAAGATGTGTCAAAGTACTGAATGCCCTTTTACTGATGCCAGACTTGTGACATGGGATCACATTGGAAAGGCAATATGGAACTTGAAATATGGTACTAGATAGCTTGTGAACCCTTTTCAATGAGGCAAAAGATGTGCATGGTTCTTATTGTATCATCATCATCATCATCATCATCATCATCATCATCATCATCATATTTTAAGAAGATACTTGGTTGATATCTATGATGCTGGCAGAAACCTGTATCAACCATTAGCACCAGTCACTGGTATTTGTGATACATTTTTAAATGTTCAGTTTCATGTTTAATGAATAAAAGAGATAACAATAATTACTCTTTTAGTATATAAAAAAAGTTTGAACAGCTGTGGCAGTAAAAGTTTGAACAACTGTGGGAGTAAGATTTAACTATATATTCCCTAAGCATCTTTACATATGGTTGCAGAATGAAATACAATTCTAAGATACTTGACCTTACCATGTAAATTGGATAATTGTTTAATTGCCCAAAATATGTTTTATACTGCTTAGCAAACACCACTATCTTGGTTTTATTGTAATTAATATAAAATGCTTCTTTATTGCAATATTCAGCCAGCACACAAAATTCTTTTTCTAGGCTGACAGAAATGTGGAAAGCATGTAAGAGAATTATGATATATTTCTATGTCAGTTTTGGTGGCTGATGAGAGAGAGAGTTCATCTGGGGAGAAAAAGTAATGATGTAATAGTTAAATAAAGATGATGCTAAATTGCACCCCTGTCAGACTCTATTAAGAGGAACCTCCTTGAATGTAGAGACTGCACATTACCTTTATAGCTGAATTATCACATAATTTATAAGCAGGAAGAATATTTTTATCTGTAAAGGAATTTTGTGACTTATACCAAAGAAGCACCAAGCAATACATTTTGGTGAATCAGTTGAGCTACTGGTTGTCATCTTTTTTGTCAGACTCCAATGAAGGATTGCCATTTCCAGCAAGAACTCAGACTCACACAAAGATCCAAGTTACTCTTTATAAGCAAACCCCATGTTGGCAGCCAGAAGCAATTCCAAAACTGATCCATAAGTTTCGATTCTCCCTAAAGGAATTCCAAACCCGTATCCTCTTCATCATGTAATAAATCACATTATCCAATCCAAACCAACTGGTTGGCGCACAACTAGATGCCTGTCTTGTGGCATGATCTTGACTCCAGTCAAGAATGTGAAGACAGTTTATTCCCTCCCCTACAAAGGATTGGCAGTTCAAAAGCTAGACTCAGTCAGAAATGACTCACTGTAGAAAAAGACTTAGAACTGACATTTTCATTTCTTCACCAGCTGCCAAAGTGTTAACAGACCAGACATCAGTCAATATCTGTCAATGCCTGTCAATGTCCTACTGACCTAAAATAGAAAGTAAGGGCAAATACTCATGGGCAAATTAATATGCATTTGTTTTGTCCTTGACTTGGCAGAAGAATCTGTCAACATAAATTGAATTGCCTCTAGAGTGGAACATTTAGTGCTAAGCTTACATTTTTAACATAGCACAGTTTCATGACAATAACCAGTGTATTTCCTGGTTTCTTTTTCCTCCCCTCCCACGTCATCCTATCATTGTCTGTAACATGTAAGGAGGCAAAGCTGGGCAATTCTAAGTACTCGCCTGAGACAGAAAATTTTTTGAGTGAATATAGGTCTGTCAGTCCTCTGGAACGTCAGTATTCCATTCATAAAATAACAGAGTCAATAGGAACCTTCTAGTCCAATCCCCTGCTGAAGCAGGAAACCCTCTACCATTCCAGACAAATAGTTGTCCAATCTTTTCTTAAAAACCTGCAGTGTTGGAATACCTGCAGCTTCTGGAGGCAAGTTATTCTACCGATTAATTTTTCTGTCAGGAAATTTCTCCTTAGTTCTGTGTTGGTTCTCTCCTTAATTAGTTTCAATCCATTGGCAATAACAATTATCCCTTCTGGCATATCAATGGATGGGAAAGGAAAGGGTGATTAGAATGCAATATTGCAGATTTACTCTGCCTACAGCCTGGAGTTTGATCCTGACTGGCCCAAGGTTGACTCATCCTTCTGAGATTAGTAAAATGAGGATCCAGGTTGTTGGGGGCAATATTCTAACTCCATAAACTACTTAGAGAGAGCTGTAAAGCACTATGAAGCAGTATATAACTCTGCTAATGCTGTTGCTATCATTTGCACAAAACAAAGCTCTTTTCGGCATCACACACAGTCTTCCTACACCCTACTGATGAATTATGAGATTAAATTTTAAAACATCGGAATAATTTTTGGAGGTTAATAACTTCTGCATGATAATATATCAACACTGCTATTTCCACAATTCTTTTTAAATAGTTTTATATGCAGTAATTTTGAGTTGAGACATCAGCATCTAGGTCAAAGGTCCACAAACTTGGCAAGTTTAAGACTTGTGAACTTCATACCAATAAGCAATAAAGAAAGAAATTTATTATTTAACATGTTTAACATTATTTAATATTATCAGGATAAATGAAATATTTGTCATATTCTTCTTAGCAGGCAGGCATCTCCCTTCCCCAGGAGTCTTTTATTTTCCAACAGGTTTGTCAGTTATTTGAAAGACTGATTTACATGTGTTTAAAAGCAAGTTTACTAATCTACCAGGTAATATAGGTAATAATAACACAAAGAAGCACATTCTGCAGATTCTACCAATTTTTTGTATCTGTTGGAGAGTATAAGCAATCGAGGGTTTTCTATGCTAGCGTGAGTATTATCTTCCACATTTAAAGTGTCAATTGTGTTGTTTCTATGGAACATAAATGGAGGCAGGGTCTACAACACAGTTACAGAGACTTTGGCCCAATATACTGTACAGAAGCCACTGATACATTCTGTAATGAACACAGCTACATTTTCATTGTTTTAATTTTCTTTTATAACAATGCTGTCATTTGTAGGGAACAACAGTTTCCATAGACTGCTAAGCAGTTAGTTTCATAGTAGTAAAATGGATTTAACTGTGAATGTTGGTCCAATTCTTTTGGGACGTGTAGGGAAAGGGGAGGAGCAGAAATAAATAAATTAAATAAATAATGGTATGGCACATTGGGGAGGTTGAGCTTCACCACGTGTTTGTTGGACCCGTGCCCCTCCTGGGTGTATATGCAGCCAGGGAGGGGACATGCGGCTGGCTCCATGCAGTGATATCTGCTTCTCTGCGAGAGGGTAACTTCCCCGCTGCCTTGAAAGAAGCGGTGGTGAGGCCCCTCCTCAAGAAGCCTGCATTGGACCCGGCCATATTAGATAACTTTTGTCCGGTCTCCAACCTTTGCTTTGTGGTGAAGGTTGTTGAGAGCTTGGTGGCATACCAGCTCCCCCAGTTCCTGGATGAAGCTGATTACCTGGACCCATACCAATTGGGCTTCAGGCCTGGGCACAGCAGTGAGACAGCATTGGTCGCGCTGGTGAATGATCTCTGGCAGGCCAGGGATAGGGGTTATTCTTCTGTCCTTGTCCTTTTAGATCTCTCGGCGGCTTTTGATACCATCGACCATGGTATCATGCTGCGGCGGCTTAGTGGGGTGGGAGTGGGAGGCACTGTTTCATGGTGGTTCTCCTCCTATCTCACGGGCCGCTCACAGTGGGTGTTGGCAAAGGGGCAGAGGTCAGCACCGAGGCGCCTCACTTGTGGGGTGCCTCAGGGGTCAGTTCTCTCACCTCTCCTGTTCAACATCTATATGAAACCGCTGGGCGAGATCATTCGTGGTTTTGGAGTGGGGTATAATCAGTATGCTGATGATACCCAACATTTTATATCCACTCCGAACCAACCCAGTGATGCCCTTGAGGTGATGTCCTGGTGCGTGGAGGTGGTGCGGGTCTGGATGGGGAGGAACAGGCTTCGACTGAATCCCACCAAGACTGAGTGGCTGTGCATACCGGCATACCGGGGTGACCAGTTGTTTCCATCTTTATCTATGGGGGGTGAGGTGTTACCCCCCGTAGACAGGGCGCGCAATTTGGGGGTCCTCCTGGATGCATGGCTCACTTTAGAAGATCATATAGGAGCCGTCGCCAGGGGGACTTTCGCCCAGGTTCACCTGGTGCACCAGTTGCACCCCATCTGGACCAGGACGCCCTACGCACATGCGCTTGTGACCTCCCGGCTCGACTACTGCAACACGCTCTACATGGGGCTGCCCTTCGGGACCATTCAGAGGCTTCATGTCGGGAATCTTCCATTCTTCCCGTCATGGAATGCCTCAGCCTCGAGGGAGTCCCACCCCTTCCCTGCTAGACCTTTCATACCTACCTCGTTCTCTCTGTGGCATGGGAGGCGAAGCTACAATCAATTAATCCTAGCCTACTGCTGATGATGTCATTTCCCTGCTCCCTGCACCGCCAGGTGTCGCGTTCGGTCATGATTGGTGGAGGAACACTGGGGGTGGGTTCTTAAGTCGAGACGTCTATTTAACTCGGTGCTTGTAACCGGGATACTTTGATGTTTTTGTTCTTATCAAACGTTAAGCGTGCTGCTTTGTACCAGAAGGTTTAATTACATGGCACTAAGGGAAAATTCACCCGACTTCCATGTCTGTTTATACTTTTCGAGAACAGGGTAAGCAACGCCCTGACACTTCAGCTGGTGCAGAATGCAGCCGCGTGAGTTGTTTTGGGAGCTTCCTGGTACTCCCATGTAACACCTTTTCTCCGCGAGCTGCGTTGGCTTCCAGTTGCCCTCCAGGTGAGATTCAAGGTGCTGGTCATGACCTATAAAGCCCTAAATGGCTTGAGCATGGACTATCTATGGGGACACCTGCTGCCTGCATCATCTTCCCACCGCCCGGTTCGCTCCCATAGGGAGGCCTCCTCCAGGTGCCATTGGTCAGGGAATGCCAGCTGGTGGCCCCTAGGGGGAGAACATTCTCGGTTGGGGTGCCCGCCCTTTGGAACCAGCTGCCGGTGGGCTTCCGGATGGCTCCCGACCTTCTCACTTTCCGCAAGGATCGAAAAACGTGGCTATTTGAACAGGCCAGCCTGGACTGATGGGGTTTTAATTGCTATTTATATGTTTTTTCATTGGGGCTTGCTTAATTTAATCTGTTTTTAATTTTTGTAATTCTTGTTTTAATAGCCCTGTACACTGCCTTGTGTCCTTAGGGAAAAGGGCGGTATATAAAATTAACAAATAGGTAGATAGGTAGATAGATAGATAGATAGATAGATAGATAGATAGATAGATAGATAGATAGATAGATAGATCGGTATTTTCCTAAATTAAGTATGAAGTGCTCTACACCAAATGTTTGAAGTGAAAACTAGGAATGGGAAAGGATACACAACTAGGGGTAAATTAACATATGACACAGTGTCCTTTTCATTACCTAACATAATGAATTATCTCATTATCTAACATAAATATCTGTCAGCTCTTCAAGATAGAGTAGGTCAAGAAATGGACATTGCCGGGATACCAGTACAGCTATTATTGCACAATAATAACACCTCAAGAGCAAGCTTCTTTTTGTCCTATGTGTGTGCAATTACAGGCTTGTTCTATTTTAAGTGATAGATTCAAATTTTTAATTGAATAATACAGCCGGTAAAGAAATTGTTAGGACAAATCATCAGAGAGTCTTGGCTAGTTTTTTTGGTTGACAACACAAAATTAAATACAAAATTGAAAATAAACTTAGTTAGTTTGGAATTAAAGTGATGTGTTTTGCATAGCACAAATTCTAGCAACCCTGATTCTCCGGGCTTGCAAAATAAGAGTGGGCCAAAACATTTCTGGGAAAGTTTTAGTTACCTGTAAATTGAGAGGCAAAATATAAACAATGGAAGTTTAATATTCTGCCATTTTTGGCAAAGTGTCACTTCAAGGCTACAAAATATTTTGAAAGACCCAATAGTTTCTCTCTAAATATTTAAATAGTTTAAAGGATTCAAGTTCTGGAAGCTCATCTGCCAATAATATAATTGTGTCACTGTAAGCAAATGGATACTGTCTTTAGGTAAAAATCAGTTCAGAATAAAAATAAAACTAGTTATTTATTTTTATTTTTTCACAATGTCCAACTATTTTTAATAGATTGTATATATTTTTCCATACTGAAGCCTTAATGTTTCCTGCTGGTTTTACCTTATTTACCTCATTCTCTTTGCACTTTTTTGTCTTCCTAATAATTTTTCAACTTCTTTTTGGTTCCTCCTATTTAGATACACTGGGTTGCTGGGGGAAAAAAGTAGACTTTGGTAACAAAAGGATTGCCCACCCCAGTACTTCTTATAAGATGTGAAATTGAAAGGAAATAATTTAATATATGATACATGAATGAATTTGTATACAGAATACTTCCATTCACCTGTTTAAAAAGCTTTTGTAAAATGCAGAATGTGATACAAAGTCTTCGGCCTAGAGTTTAGTAATACACTACAATTGTTGTGATTCAATGCTAAAACATTCTTTCACTTGTAAATAGTTTAAAGCCATTGTACATTATACAATGACTTTATACATTGTACTAGAATGTAATACTTAAATGAGTTAGGGAAGGAAAGTAGTGGTTCCCATTGTCGATCAGAACAGAGCTGGAAGGAACTTTGGAGGTCTTCTAGTCCAACCCCCTACTCAAGCAAGAGACCCTATAACATTTCAGGTGCTGTCCAGTCACTTTTTTTTAAAGTAATGAAGCTTCTACAGCTTCTGAAGGCAAGCTGTTGCAATGGTTAATTGTCCACACTGTTAGGAAGTTTCTCCTAATTCCAGGTTGCTTCTCTCCTTGATTAGTTTCCATCAATTGTTTCCATCGATCTTGCCTTCTGGTACTTTGGAAAATAAGTTGACCCGTCTTTGTGGCAGCCCTTCAAGTACTGGAATAGTGCTATCATGTCACCTCTAGTCCTTTTCTCTAGACTGGTCATACCCAATTCCTGCAACCATTTTTCATATGATTTTGCTCTTCTTTGCACTTCTTTCCCCCAAAGTCTCAACATCTTTTTTGTAAATGTGGTGACCAAAACTGGATGCAGCATTCCAGGTATGGTCTTGTTAAGGCTTTATAGAGCAGTACTAATGCTTCACATGATTTTGATTCTAGGCCTCTGTTTATACAACCAAGGATTGTATTAGTGTGGTTTATCACAAAGCATAAGATGACGTTTAGTAACAAATTAAACATCTGTAGACTCAAACTACTGAAGGGTATCACTTTGTAATATCAAAAGAAAAAATGGTGGAGAAATTGTATTACACATGGCACAGAAAATTATAACTTTTGTGTACAGACAGAAACATTTTGCTGTTTTCTGTAAATAAACTCACTGAAGGACAGGGGATCTAATGAAATTTGTTCTTTGTCAATGACAAAAATCTTCATTATTTTCATGCAGATTCTAGAAATATCATTCCACAGTGCAGAGATTTGTTCAAAAGTGAACTAGTTTTCCCTGATGTATGATTTTTCCACTGACTCTATTCAGTGGAATTATTTTATTTATATTCATCCAGATTTAACATACTTCATTGCATATTCCTTTTTCTAGACCATATGTTTTTTCATGCAGTTTTCTTAAACTTAATTTACTTATTTTTCCAGCTCAGAATGATGGAGACTAATAAAATATAGATTCACACTGACTACCACTATTCTGCATTAGAAAAATTCCACAAATTTCTTTTTAATCATTCGAAAGGAACAGTCTAAATTGGTAATTTTGAAAGTATTTTTATCCACATGCACAGAACACAATCTAAGAATAGTTATGCACTTTTATCCTTTTTATTGCTATAAAAATGTGATACTTAGCTTAGCCAGCACTGTGCCAGAATGATTTGTGAGAAACTATGCTGAAGCTGCAAGCATTACTAAAGAAATAAACATAAAATATCTGGCACAGACGCTTCTTGTTTGTATCTATTATTTTAGTTCAGTGTTATTTCTTTTTCTGAGCATTTGTTCTGCACAGTTGCAAGTTATGTTTATTTTTGAACTGTGTTCACCTAGTTCTTCCAGCAAAACTATCAATAAATAGTGGGGAAAGTGTTGTTGTCATTGTTTTAATGAATCTGTTTGTCAGAAATCTGACTTAAATATGACCACTTTAGCTTCAGCAAGTGTATATGTATGTATATATGTATGTGTTTTCGTAGATATTCACGGGTACAGGTATGCAAGTCTTGGTGTATTTAGGTCTTTTCTCATGTAAGGTTGAGGGTATCTTGCCGACATTTCAATGAGGTCACACTATTCATCTTCAGGCTGGTGCCTTCAGCTTCACACTTCATTATGATATCAGAATAGCAATAGCACTTAGATGTATATACTGCTTTACAGTGCTTTACAGCCCTCTCTACCTGGTTTTTACAGAGTCAGCCTATTGCCCCCAACAAATTGGGTCCTCATTTTACCCACCTCAGAAGGATGGAAGGCTGAATCAACCTTGAGCTTGATGGGATTCTAACTGTCAAATTGCAGGCAGCTGGCAGGCAGCAGAAGTAGCCTGCAGTACAGCACTCTAACCTTTCTTTTTATCAACATGTGAATTTGTATGGTGTCCCTTACAGATACTTTCATACCTCTCTCCCCTCTCCCCCGCCCCTTGGCTTCTGTAAAGTTTGTCTGCTCATTGTTTTATTAACCGCTCTTCCTGTCAAGGTCAGTATTTTCATTATGCACAACCAGTTGCTAAATTAAATTGCAGTTACCTCAGACATTAATAAGTGATATTTTGAATTGCATGGGCCGAGAATTCATGGCCCTATTCTAAATTCAGTTTCCTACTCGAGCATCATAATAGCATCTTTTTTTTTTTTTTTTTTTTTTTTTGTCAACCACAGGAAATTCCCCTTTCTAGAATATCCTGAGAAGGGGATGGAGGGCAAATGGTACCACTATTGCAATCATATAATGTATATTTTGATCTGATGTCCTGATACAAATATATAAACAAGTCATTGTGTGATGACTTCATGATGCACATATTGTTATTTGGTGTCATTGTGGCTTATCATCCATGACTATGTTGGTTTTGCAGATTAATTGGCCCAGAAACCAACCAACCAACCAACCAACCAACCAACCAACCAAGAAGTGGTTCACCA
>JANHFR010002360.1:30112-43701 GCA_032468015.1 Mimophis mahfalensis | reverse complement strand
ACTATGAAGACGTGGGAAAATACCCAAACAAAGCATAATGCCATACACATAAATACCCACAAAAACATAAGAAAACACACACACACACATATACATATACATATACACATACATACACATATATATGGGGGGATTCATATTTTACTACTATTTCTGTGGGTGTGGCTTGGTGGGCATGGCTTTGTGGTCAGCCAATCAGAGGTGGTATTTGCTGGTTCTCTGAACCAATCAAAATTTCGCTACTGGCTTTACAAAACCTGTCAGAACTGGCTGAATACCACCTCTGAGCTCAACCAATTTCAACCAAATTTTGTACACAGATGACTTACCCTCTGGGAACAAATGTGGGGGTCAGACATGCATAGCACCCCTTGGGGGGGGCTGTGTGCCCTAAAAATAGTGGTGACTGCTTTGGTTTCACAGTACTCCACAAGGGGGCTCCCTATGACTTGTGGTGCTGCATGAGAGCAGTGTCAGGCCCAACTAAATACATAGAGCTACTAACAGCATGAGACATAGAGCTACTAACAGCATGAGTCCCAACTACAGGATTTTCCTGTGTGAGAAACCAGTGTCAGGTCTGACTAAACCTGGGCGAAGCCGGATTATTGGCTAGTATATATCAGTTTTAATTTTTTAAAGATGAACTCAGATCTTTCCTAGTAGTCTATTGTAAGGAAGAATTAAACGGTAAATAAGAATGAGGAAGAAAAAAAAACAATATGGAGAAAAGATGGCATAAAAAAGAATAACAATCAATGGTCAATTTTATAACACTAGCCATGTCACAAGAAGTGACTCTGCATGGCGTACCACAAAGATATAAAACATTAGGGCATATTAAAAAACAATCATTATTAAAAATTTAAAAAGCATATGGCACACAAGAAATTAGATTAGCAAGGGATTCATTTCAAGATTTCACTAGTCCCTTGAGTCCTTCAGGTCTGATGACAAAGTCAGGTCTTGAAAGACATCTAGATGGTACTGACTTCAGTCTTCTATAAGGCAAGTGTTGTGAGAAAAAGGCATACCTCCTTGAGCTCATCAAGTGTAATTCCCTAACAGATGGGACCTTCACATGCTCTTCTTCCACAACTGATGGGATTTGCTTTCAACCCCCACCCCAAATTTATGCCCAAATATGGACAACTAATTCTTGACAGCAAAAAGATGACTCTTCACTGCCTTAAAAAACCTGTAAAGTTAAATGATCCACAGACAGCTTTCCCAGTTTTAGCTATTAGTTGTTGTAGTGGCACAGTGGTTAGAATGCACTATTGCAGGCTAACTCTACTCACTTCCAAGCATTTGATCCTGATTGGCTCCAGGTTGACTCAGCCTTCCAACCTTCTGAGGTTGGGAAAATGAGGATCAGATGGTTGAGGGCAATATGCTAACATTTGTAAACTGCTCAGAGATTGTTGCAAAGCACTATGAAGCAGTATATAAGTCTAATTCCTATTGCTATTTATTGATTTATTTAGTCCATGGTGATGTTACGTTTTCCAGGAGACTACAATGCTAATGCAGAGTAGTAGTGTGGTTGCCTGTTTACTAACTCTGTTTGGTTCACCCTTGTGGGCTTTCAAAGGTGTGCCAAGTAGGGCAATCTAGCTCTTGCAGCAGAAATAAAGATGAGAGGCTTTCCTGCAACATCATCCAAGGTCCCCTCCCTCCACAGAAGCCGCCTCCCAAATGGTTGTCACAACCAGGAAGGTTCAGCACCAGTAGGATTCTAACCATCCACATGAAGCACCGTCTCAATTCTCAGTTGAAGTGGTATCTGTTTACCTACTTTTATAGAAGATGATTTCAAACTACTAGAAGGACAGAATCTCAGCTGGATGATTGGAGTTCACCCTGTTACACAGTTCCAGGACTCAAACCACTGGAGCAAAGACCATCTCCAGCATCATTAAACCACTTAGCTACTCCACCTCCTTGTGATTCTTTATATATACAGTTCTTACTCAAATTCAAATGTGATTTTGTATGTCATTAATATGCTCATCAGTGCAGTGCTTGGAATGTGATTTCAAATAGTAGCTGGGTGTATGTATGTGAGAATTACCTTGGAAGATGCGGGAAAGAGATGCTGCCTAAGGAAAGATCAGATAAAAGGAGGAGGAACTGCAACTGAGTAATAGACAGAAAAAGCAGCTTAGAAAGGAATCTGCTCTAACTAATCAGGTGGTATAAACAGACAATGGGGGATATGTACTTTCAGACTTGCAAGATTCTGTTAATGTATCTTTATTAAAAAGTAGATTATTTTGTTGTGTTTCCTGCCTGGTCTACTTGAGAGGCTAACATTAAACATGCAATATTTGAAATAGCACCAGCCTGTAACTTACTAAAGCAGTTGCATCTTTTGTCTATGATTACATGACTGCTCTTTCCAGCTGCCATGTGATCCAGGAAAAGAAACTGTTGATTTCAATAACCAGAGAAAACAGGCACTATATCCACTATATCCACTTTTCCACATTTTCCATTGTGTCTATTTGAAATGGTTTATATCCACAATAGCTGCAGGATACTTTCACATTAAATATTTGTCTACTTCTTTTCTGAAGAAGGAAAAGAAGGCAGCTCTGGGTACAGGTAGGTTTTGGTCGCAAGATTTTGGATGCAAGATCAGTAAATGTCAATGAAAAGTCATTTGCTAGAAAGAGCCATGATTTATCTTCATTACAATTATCTGTTCACCAGCAAGGCAGGGTATTTTATATTTGAACCAACACATTGAAGCTGGTAGCCAAGCTTCAATGCAATCAAGAAGATATATGGGTTGAAATAGTAGATAGTGTTTTACCGATTTATCATGATTGTACAACAGCTGCTGAATCATAGCTGTAAGTAGCCAAAGTTCCTCATGATCTAATATTGTCAGCACATTTGTCTGCAGCACCAATATTTTAAGCTGAATGTTACCACCATTCGGATATACAATGAATTTGAAGTGATCTATTTAATTTTTATGTGGGACAAACAATGACAGAAGTAATGTATTTTCAAGAATAAATATTAGTCCTGAAAGTTATAGAACTAGACATATGCTGACTTGTGAAGCTGTTTCCTATTTGAAAAAAATCTTGTCACTTTCCATCTGCCCTTTAAAGAAGGCAAAATCAGAAGCAGACGTTATCAGGAGCTTTGAAAAATACTTTAATGGGATAAGGATATTATAGCAGAAATTTAAAAAAGGCCTTTTCTTTGTCATCTTATATCTAACCTAATGAAGGTGAATTTTTTGAGTTTTTTTTCTCACACTCAATTACACATACTTGTATTTGACATTTTTCAGTAATGGTTCAATATTACTCTCCCATTTCTGAGTCAAACCCTCATTCTGTCACAAGACAAATCAAAGACACCCATTTCCTGCATGTGAAGATTGTCCAGATAGCTTACCAAGCTCAATTCACAAGTCTGAAATGGAAAATTTACATGAAACTGGAATATTTGTACAATCCCCAACTACCCAGTAAGAACTGCTGAATACAAATACATACACCATTCAGAGGATCTTAAAAATTAATACACATCTGAAACCAGAGACAAACAGCTAGGAAGAAAATAGTCATGGAACTTTATTTTAATATGTGATAACAGCAGTGATGTTAATATGCACACAAAAGTAAAAAGATTTGTCGCTATCCACATGGAGGAATGGCTGTTGTAGCTGAAGGAACATGCAGATATCACTAAATTGACTTTCTTGATTAGAGAAAAGATAATAGCTTGCCTATTGCTTTCATTGTTTTCTTTGTGTCTAGTTGTATTTTTGTACCATTTTTAAGTATTTGATATGATCAGATGACTCAATAAAATTTCTGTCCTGTCCTGTCCTGTCCATTCCATTCCTTGCTTTGTATATTAGTTCTTGCTAGATTTTATCTCAAAAAGGACATTCTTAATATAAATTATATGAAACAAGTTATGTCTTCTACCACTTTCCAAGTTCTCTATGGGTCAGAGTAAACCTTCTGGTGAATCTAATGTGAAGCTTCCCCCTGTTGTACCTAGAATCCAAAATATTACATTTCACCTTATATTCCCTGGTTATGAGAACCAGTGAGTGAGGGGAAATGTAAGTGACAGGGAAGGCGCTACATAACAAGAAGAGAATGGCAAAACACTGTCCATACTTTCATTGAGGTAGATGGTTACAAACAGATGGTCACAGGCTGAACTGGTCTATGACAGTGAAAGAGCTGATAAACTTCAAGCCTGGTTTCTTGGGTGAATGGAAGAAAGGAGAAAATTTAGTGGAAAACTAGAACAAATGCCCACAACAAACTTTCTTGACTTGTGTGCTCTACTGTACAATTCTATGTAGCCTTGGCTAAATGTAGCTGTTCATTTAAATAGCTCTGTGCCACTTGTCTCTTTCCAAAATTATCCAAAATCAGAGGTTCATGGAACCATAAAGGCAGGACTTTTCTACAGCCAAGATTAAACTGCTTGAAAAGGAGACATGCCAACTAAAAAATGCAGAGAGTTGTTATATGCAAATTTTGCAAATAACAACAAATCAGGCCAATTGTCCTGTTGGTGGGGAAAGTAACAATGCAAAAATTGCTCCAGCATCACATTAATCTTCTCTGATTATGTATTCAGTTGTGAATGAGGAAACAATGACAAATGAGTATGACTATTTAGCAAGTGAAAGTGGGCTTTCCAGAACCTGGATGTAAATTGAGAGCCATGATCCAAGATGTCTAATTCATGTCTAATCTATTCCAAAAAAAGAAATAAAAAATAGTGTCCTGTTGTTTTTCTCCCCATGTCTTGAAGTTTTATTGTTATGGCAAAGTAGTGATACATCTTCCTTGATAGGAACATATAAATGAACATTGTGAAACAAAGGTCCTTCAATTACAGAAAACAGAAAAGAATGTAACTGTGGTGCTAGAAGTCATTTACTTGAGCCCTGACATGTTTTTTGTTCGTGTAAGCCAGGAATGTCAAACTGGCAGCCCATGGGCTGTGTCACAAGCAGGCCACACCCACCCTGGCTCTACAAATGGGAAAAATGTTGTGAAACATGACATGATGGTAACGTGACGAGGTAAGTTTGACATCCATGGTGTAAGTGAATACCATCCAATAGATCTATTGCCTGATTCCATGCCCTTAGCTCCTCTGGAGTGCCCCTTCTGAAAGTGAGTTGTAGGCTAGGACGCACCTATCAGATTTCAAGATTGTGGTAGAGGGAAAGCACTGGAAATATCAAGTTCAGGCTGGTGAGATAAGGAATCTTGTAGATATGTATGTGAGCTGAGAACATAGCTAGTGTAAAGATTGAAGCTGGAGAAACATTCATCTGAAGAATTGTGATCTGACACTGAATGGAAATCTTTAAACTGGTCCTTGTGCCTTTCCTTTCATTTGCACACATGGATGCCTTCACGCTTCTTCCCATGTAATCCTTTGTCACTACTCTAGGCCCTTTAGAGACGGTACCTTTCCCCAAATAATGAAGCTTTTCGCTCTCCATTCACCATCATTATCATTATCTGCATTACCATGGTAATAAATGTATATTGAATGTTTCTTTTATTAATATTTCTTTATTGTTTATCTTTTAATTATCAAATTTGTACACTACCCAATGATTCTGGGTTGCTCATAACAACTAAAAGTAGGCAAATGAAATAACAACCAGTAAAAATATAAAATATGACAAAACTCATAGACTGGACAAGGAACAAAGCAAAAAGTATCCCTCACCAAAAGCCCTGGGCAAAGAGCTAGATTTTTAAGGCCCTTTTGAACAATAGTTGAGTGGGACCAACAGGACATTTTTTCTTTAATGCTGTTTCTTTGTTTTGATATTGAGTTTTATCTTATTGGAGGTTAAGAAAAAAAGTTGTAGTGTTTTAACAAACTGAGTTTGATTTATTTGCCCTAATATTATTCCAATAAGATTTTAACTTCACCTGTCAGGAGAGTTTTCAAGAAATGAGCCTTGTATTTAAGGAGAGGAGAGTGCAATTTCAGTTAATATTAAATCAAGAAATGACTGCAGAATTTTATTTTACAATGCTCATTTTGTCTTCTTTCTTTTTCTGACTGACAGGCACCATTAATTATCAGACTGCTGCACAAAAGATTATTGTTATCTTCTAAGAAACAAGAAATACTATGTGTCAGAATAGGACAAATACATTTTTAACCCAAGGGAGAAAGGCCATTCCAGTTAATGAAAAGTTATTTAAAAATACTCCTTCAAAAACCAGAATTAAGTGATAACAGATTAGATTTTCATTAGACCAGAGAACAAATTGTTCCTTTGTGCTTAATGAATGGATTTTGAATATCCATGTCAGGAAGGTGTTATTTAAAAGAAGCTTTGGTTATTAATGGCAATGACTGTATACAGTAGATCTATTTTTCTGAAGTTGCCTCCTTTATAGAGATGTTGAAATATGTTAAGGATCCTTAATGATGCAGTCTGATGGTCGCTGGAACTGATTATCCTAAACCTTAGCAGACCCTGCTTCCTGCAACTGTTAGCAAACTGTTTCTCTTGTTATGACATTAATATATTGAAGAAAAGAGGGTGATAACATAAAATGGATCTTGCCATAGGACAAATTTCATAGTCTTTGGTTAATGAAAATCAAAGAAGTTTTGGTCAAAAATACAATGTTTGGGAGTCTAAATGTTTTCCCCCAGAACAAAATGAATGCTGTGCTGACCTTATTAGGTGTGCATGGAAGACTCTTCCATGTCTTCAATCTACAATTCTTTGGAAGCTCCTGCAACAAGTCCTATGTTAATGGAAGTCCTAACCTTTTTGGTCTACCCTCAAAAAACCATAAAGTTGGATATTATTTGGATTATTAAAGTCAAATTACATTTTTAAAGTCATGGTTTTTTCCCCCAACACAAATATAGAAACTTAGGCATTCTAAGTTTATTCCATAAACTTAAAGCCCTGTACACCGCCCTGAGTCCTTTTTGGAAAAGGGCGGTATATAAATATAACTAACTAACTAACTAACTAACTAAATAAATAAATAAATAAATAAACAAACAAACTAGGGAAAATTAGATTTGTATATCATCAGGAGGGATCCCAAAGGCCTATAGGATGTGCCAAAGATGCCTTTAAATTCACTGACTCAATAAAATTCCCTGAAAAATCTCATTGTCAGGTTCATCAACTGCAGATGATCATATAATTCATTTTTTCCTATCTGTTTTGGATCTGAAAATACCCCCCCCCCCCAGGTCTCTTTCTGGGATGATCTACTGTAATTACTATTCTTCCAATCTGACTGGTGTAAATCAGCAGGAATTCAAACAGTCTGATCATCTCAACCCTTCACATATGTATATGCACACAAAGAACTATTCTTTAGTTCGTTCTGTTTTAAAATATCCTAAAGCAGTAGTTAAATGGGACACGGTGGTTCAATGGCTCAGATTCTGAGCTTGTCGATCAGAAAGGTTGGCAGTTTGGCAGTTCAAATCCTGAGCACTGCGTAATGGAGTGAGCTCCCATTACTTGTCTCAGTTTCTGCCAACCCGAAGTTTGAAAGCATGTAAAAATGTAAGTAGAAAAATAGGGGCCACCTTTGGTGGGAAGGTAACAGCGTTCCGTGTGCCTTCAGGGTTTAGTCATGCCAGCCACATGACCCTGGAGATGTCTTCAGACAGTGCTGGCTCTTCGGCTTTGAAACAGAGATGAGCACTGCCCCCTAGAGTCAGGAATGACTAGCATGTATGTGCGAGGGGAACCTTTATCTGTACCTTTTTAAAGCAGTGGTTCTCAATCTGTGCTCCGTGGACTCCTGGGGGGGGCGTGATGTCATTGCAGGGGGTTCTGTGAAGACTTGAAGAAAAGTTATGATTTAAATCTTGAGTTAAGTCTTGGTCCATGGCCACAAAAGGTATTTAAAGTGGATCCATAGTGAAGAAAAGATTGAGAACCCCTGTCCTAAAGAGTTAGCCTTCAACTTATAACCACAACTGGGAATAGAATTTCCATTCCTAAGCAAGGAAGTTAAGTGAGTAGTGTCCAATTTTATGGTGTGTTTTTGCCATATTTGTGAAGTACGGCAAATCACTGCAACTGGTAAATCATCTGGTTCTTAAGTGAGTCCAGCTTTCTCCATTAACTGTCTTAAGCCAGCTGGGAAGCTTGCAAATAGTGATCACATGATCCTGTAACACTGCAACCATCATAAATACATGGCGATTACAAGGCAATGACATTTTGATCAGATCAGAACTCTGGAAATGCTACAATGGTTGTAAATGCAAGGACCAGTCATAAGTCACTTTTTTAAAGGCCATTGTAACTTTGAACAGTTTCTAAATGAATGGTTGTAAACTAGGGACTACCTGAACAATATTTTACTTCTCAAATTATATATTAATACTTATTAATTGAATAATAACAATAAGTTGTACATTAGCCAGAATGTGTGTATATGCATCATTACTACATGGTAGAATTAAATGTTTCCATGGAGATTGCTAATTATGAATGTCTTCCATAATATTTTTATAATTCAACTTGGAATAATATTAGTTACCAAAACAAGTATTGAATATAGGTAGAGAGGGAGATTTTTAATTTTTAAAATGATGCTTCACCACTATAATTACAACAGCAACAATGATAACATCAATATTTCAGAAAGCATCTTCAGAATTCCAAGTATGCAATAAATCTATGGAGTATAATCATTTTTTACAATTATGGTTAATATTAAATCAGATGCCTGTACTTAATAATCAAAATCCTAATTGATTTTGAAACTAGAAGTTTGATATGTATACATTCCATCGAAATAAGATGTAGTTACTTGAATTAATTTTAATCCCCGTAAATGCTTAAAGTCAGGGCCTAAATTAAAGGTGACTGTTTTGTCAAGTTCAATTTAGGAAAAATTGAGAGAGGGAGAATTATAAGAGGGGATTGCATTCCTTTGTTGACTTCTTTTTAATTAAAATTCATTTGGGTTATGTTGGGAAAGCTATCAGGTGGTGAAGGGAAAATGATATTAAAAGATAATGTCTTTATTGAGTTAATTTTTGTTTTTGTTTGGTTAGGTTTTGAGTAGAATTATACTTTTAAAAAATCTCTTAAATTATACCATGAAAGTTAGGAGTTTTGGACGGGGATAGAATTATGAGAGACTGAAAAAACACAATTAGTATATTTAGTCTCACAGACAATTAAGTGACCCCTTTTGCTTCTTATTTGAATATAAACCATGAAAAATTGCACAGTTGAAAATCATCTTTCATTTATATGTCCTACTGAGGTCTGAGAGGCTGCAAAATGTTGGCTGTGGGATTGCCTCCATTATGCTTGACAGCCAAGTTTCAATGATGCCATTTCAATCTTCTCGCAATTCTGTGTTTCCCTAGAAGGGAAATTTGTTGACTTTATTCAGTAACTTTAGTCTAATAGGATTTATAGAGGATAATAATCCAGATGAGCAAAATTGACACATGGAATAACTAGGGAAATAATAGGAACTATGTAATAAAGCAATTATTATACAGAAGATCAGTAGTAGAAGCCTGGGTTCTACCAGAAGTAGTCTAATTTGTTCCATGTTATTTCTAGGGAAGCTGGGGAAGTTTTCTATTTCAACTTTGGAGATCAACTGCCTAACATAACTCTAAGAAATATATGATTTGATTTTGTACAGGGAGATTTCTGTGTAATTTTGTGAGTACCATAAATCCTGTATCTCTACGCATATGAGTAAATTCATTCTAAGGAAAACCTACAAAAAACTAATTGTGTTTAAATTGTAAGTTAAGATGCAGTAGACATGATGGCCAACAGAGCTGATAGATGACACAAAACTGAAGAACTTTTAAAAAAACAAAATTAACATGGAACAGGATAAACTGAATAAACTGGACTTAGAGATAAAGCATAATATTTTGTCTATAACCATACAATTAAAACTGGTGGTTTCAAATTGGTTGCTTTGTGTTAGAAAGAAAAGCAACCTCTGAGTATTTAGAAAACAAACAGCTCTTCATCTAATATATGTTTGAAAAATATCATTGTTCCTGTTCCATCTTATATGAGATTAAATGTTGGTATTTTCCTTTAAAAAGGGTATCCCAGAAAGCATTGTATTTCTCCAAATTCCCAATTTAGATATTATTAGAAAGTCTTTTTTTTTTTAAAGGCACAGTTGTTGATTGTGATAACAGAAAACTTTGTAACTTGGAGGTCAAATGATCAATTGAGGAATGTCCACTGTGCATTGTGCTTCCATTAGCTTCCATTATGCCACTCCTCGCTGCTGGGCTGCGGAGCCGACCAGGTGGTTCCGCCCTAGGCGCCTTATGGACCCGGAACGGTTCCAGCGGGCACTTGGGTCTGTACCCGACTCCCTGGCTCACGGCCTGGTCGAAGCCTTAGTGGAGACGTGGGAGAGCTCAGCTGCTGAGGCTTTGGACCGGGTTGTACCCTTGCGGCCCTTGACCTGGCGCCGTACCCAGTGAGCTCCCTGGTTCTCTGAGAAGCTCCAGGGTATGAAGCGCTGGAGCCAGGGCCTAGAGTGCGGTTGGAGATCGACCCGTTCTGAATCCGACCGAGCACAATTGAGATCCTATACTCGATCTTATGTCGCTGCGATGGAAGTGGCAAAGCATAACTACTTCTCCACCCTCATCGTATCCGCTGAGAATCGCCCGGCCGCCTTGTTCAGGATCACCTGCTCCCTTCTTAATCAGAGGGTTGAGGGTGACCCTCTGCAGGGCCGTGCCGAGGAGTTTGGTCAACATCTCGTGGACAAGATCTCTCGGATTCAGGCTGGGTTGGACTTGTACTGGGCAGACTCGGACTGGGAGGAATCCGGCGGGCTTGAGCATGTCATCTGGGAGGATTTCGATCCTGTGACTCCTGAGGAAGTAGACAGGGTAATGGGGAGGCTGAGTTCCACCACTTGTTTATTGGACCCGTGCCCCTCCTGGTTGGTTTCTGCGGCCAGGGAGGGCACCTGCAGCTGGCTCCATGCGGTGGTATCTGCTTCTTTGCGGGAGGGTGACTTCCCCTCTGCCTTGAAGGAGGTGGTGGTGAGGCCCCTTCTCATGAAGCCCTCATTGGACCCGGCTGTGTTAGACAACTTCTGTCTAGTCTCCAACCTTTGCTTTGTAGTGAAGGTTGTTGAGAGTGTGGTGGCGCATCAGCTTCCTCACATCCTGGATGAAGCGGACTATCTAGACCCGTACCAGTCGGGCTTCAGGCTGAGACAGCATTGGTCGCGAGCACAGCACTGAGCACAGCACTGAGACAGCATTGGTCGCTCTGGTGAATGATCTCTGGCAGGCCAGGGACAGGGGTTTTTCCTCTGTCCTTGTCCTTTTAGATCTCTCAGCGGCTTTCGATACCATCGACCATGGTATCATGGTGCGGTGGCTTAGAGGGTTGAGGGTGGGAGGCACTGTTTTACAGTGGTTCTCCTCCTTTCTCTCTGGCAGCTTGCAGTGGGTGTTGGCAGGGGGGCAGAGATCAGCTCTGAGACCCCTCACTTGTGGGGTGCCTCAGGGGTTGGTTCTCTTGCCCCTCCTGTTCAACACCTATATGAAACCGCTGGGCGAGATCATTCGTGGCTTCGGGGTGGGGTATCATCAGTATGCCAATGATACCCAACTTTTTATAACCACCCCTGACCACCCCAGTGGTGCCCTTGAGGTGATGTCCCAGTGCTTGGAGGCGGTTCGGGTCTGGATGGGGAGGAACAGGCTTCGATTGAATCCCGTGAAGTCTGAGTGGTTGTACATACCGGTGTCTCGGGGTGACCAGTCTGTTCCATCTTTATCTATAGGGGGTGAGGTGCTACCCCCTGTAGACAGGGCACACAACTTGCGAGTCCTTCTGGATGCGGGCCTCACATTTGAAGATCATGTGGGGACCGTCGCTAGGGGGGCTTTCACCCAGGTTCGCCTGGTGCTCCAATTTCATCCCTATCTGGACCGAGACGCCCTACGTACAGTCACTCATGCGCTGGTGACCTCCCAGCTCAACTACTGCAACGCACTCTACCTTGGGCTGCCCTTGGGGACCACCCGGAGGCTTCAACTGGTGCAGAATGCGGCTGTGCAAGTTGTGATGGGAGCTTCCCGATAGTCCCATGTAACACCTCTACTCCACGAGCTGCATTGGCTTCCGGTTGCCCTCCGGATGAGATTCAAGGTGCTGATTATGACCTATAAAGCCCTAAATGGCTTGGAGCCGGAATATCTGAGGAGACACCTGCTGCCAGCGTCATCTTCCCACCGCCCAGTTCGCTCACACAGGGAGGCTCTCCTCCGGGTCCCGCCAGTTACGGAGTATCGGAGGGCGGTGCCTAGAGGGAGGGCATTCTCAGTGTGGGCGCCCGCCTTATGGAATGAACTTCTAGTGGAACTCCGAACGGCCCCTGACCTCTCCTCTTTCCATAAGGATTTAAAAACATGGTTATTTTCTTTAGCCGGCCTGGACTGAGGGGGATTTGTTTTAATTGTTTTAATTGTTTTAATTGTATGTTGTGTGTAACGGCTTGTTGAGTTTAATTTAATTTTAATTGTATATATGCTTATTTTAATGCCTTGTACACCACCCTGAGTCCCTATGGGAGAAGGGTGGTATATAAATATAAATAAATAAATAAATAAATAAATAAATAAATAAATAAATAAATAAATAAATATCAAATGCTGAACTGGAACGCCTATCAAAATTTGGCTCCAAATCATACTAGGTCCAAATTAATGCCAATCTTCTCTGGTGCTACACTAAATCCCACTTTTGTTAAATTGTGGTGAGAGAGAAGTCACTATATTATAACAAACAAACGTCCATTGGCATTGGACATTCTGCTTTCAATTGTGTAAGAAGAGATTTAGGGAAGGTGGTCTGGGAACATCAAACCTGAAGATAATGAAGAAGGAATAATTTATACTATGGACAGTATATACTCAGTTTTTCATTGTCTTTCATAACCCCATAAGACAATGAGAATTGTCTTGTTTCATCAGAGCAATGGCCCATATAGTCCAGAATTCTGTATCAGCCAGTGATTAACCAGTTGCATTCAAGAAACTTGCAACCAGATCTTAACCCTGTTTCATATTGATTGCAATCCATGTAGTAGTTTACTAGTTGAACTAATTGAACCTTTACATATTGCATAGTTAAACTGAAATGTATTACCATCATATGTGAGAGATTCAAGAGGGAAATGAATCTGTCCATCTTAAATCTATTACATATGATGGTACTGAATTTCAGTTTAACCATATGACATGTAAAGGTTTGATTAAGAAAAAATATATTAAAAGTTTCCAAAGAACTTTCAGGAAAAAAAATATGTCAAAGATGAACAAGAAAGCTGGAAAAGCCAGAAGTAATTACTCTTCACTGTAGAATCAAATCTCTCAGGACAAACAGAACCATGTTCAGAAGAACTGCTTTGAGAACCTCACCACATTCATTTAAGCATAGCTTCATAGAATGAAAGAGCTGGAAACAATGTTAAACACACACACACACACACAGAGAGAGAGAGAGAGAGAGAGAGAGAGAGAGAGAGAGAGAGAGAGAGAGAGAGAGA
>JANHFR010002358.1:12470-23377 GCA_032468015.1 Mimophis mahfalensis | reverse complement strand
ATGGTAGAGGACAGGAAGGCCTGGAGGAATATTGTGCATGGGGTCGCGATGGGTCGGACATGACTTCGCAACTAACACACACTGATTCAAACTGATTGATTGGATGGCAGTTGTCACCGATCAAACAAACAGTCTGAAATCAGACCATGACTCAGAAGTAGCTGAACAAACAACACCTGCAACACCCATATAATTTGCATTTACATAAAAAGGTATTTAAAGACCCGTGTTCAAACAGACGAGCACAATTCAAGTGCACTGATGATGTCTCCTCAAATGGTGATGAAATGTTTGCAACCAAATTGCCAAGCTCAGAGCTCAGACCAACAGCCCAATAAGAAGGATTTTTTCCCACTTGCAGATAAAAATTTTCCCCTTCTTTAATCAAGGTTAAGAGACATGCAGTTGTACATCTATCCAATAGATAAAGACTGAGAGCAGAAATGATTAAGAATGTATAAGGATGCAGTATTTCAAAAGTGAATGATTGTAAACAGTGAGTCAATCCCCCGAGAAGCTGAAATGCAACACATACAGTATTCAACAAATGTCCATCTGCAAATGTCATAATTTATTTAATTGTATCTAATGCTTGACATATTGCTGGATCTCCACATTCATTTGCATAGATTCTTCAACATTTCAGTGACTGCAAGGAGTAAATATTTATTCATTATTTAAATTTACGAGACTCACTGCAAGCCTAGGCACCTTCTGTCTCTGACTGTAGTGATGTGCGGGTGGCCTTGGGGGAGGAAGGAAAGGCATGCTACCTGGGAAACAATCAGAGGAGAGAGACTGAAACCCACTGGCTTAAGATGCAGAGGAAGAAATGTAAGAAGGAGGCCTCCTAATAGAACAAGAAATTAAATGTGGTAATGGAGCTGTGCCTTCAGGCTTACAAAATTCTGCTATGTAGACTCAGAATGCTTTTCTGTAATGGTCTAGATCAGGGGTCTGGAAACTTAAACACTCAAAGAGCCAATTGGACCTGTTTCCCACAGAAAAGAAAACCAGAGCCAATAATTTAACAACTTGTATGACTGGGTGGGTGTGGCCAACTCACATCACTTATTCCCACCCAGTTGCCTCCTGCTCTGGAATAGGGAGTGAGTCTCCATCCCACACTATCCCCCTTACCTTCTCAGGCCAGGCGAGGACTGATGGGGAGGGGAGGGCAGGGGAGGGGAGGGGCCAATCAGTGGTGGGATCAGCTGACAGGGAGCCACAGCAGATGGCCAAAAGAGCCGCATGGGGCTCTAGAGCCACAGTTTGCAGACCCCTGGTCTAGGTGTCACCAGCAATGACCATGTTCTTTCTCAGTGGTTTGTTAGGTATTCCATCAAAATCTATATCTATAAAAGAGAAGTGTTTGGTGTCTGGGTTTGTGGGTATATCCCGAATAGGCTTTTCCACCCTACACCAATCTGCCCCAAACTTGCCAGGCACACACCTCGCACTCCAAAGACAAACACTAAGGGGGTCACAAATGCCTTTGTGTCTTCCCCGCCAAAAAAAGGGTGCCAAAGTGGACATCCCCACCGACATTTCACTGCCAAGCTGTACTGACCATGTACAAGAGGGGTACCAGGCAAGGCATGCAAATTGGAGGCTCTCCAGCCAATAGAGGCAAGGCATGCAAATCGGCCAAAGAACACTTGGAATTGTAGGCTGCAGCATTGTCATAAATATCCGGGTGAAGCCGGGTTATTGGGTAGTTACATATAAGAGATATATATGATACATATTTTTAGTTTCTTAAGGACAGCAACAGCGAGGAAAATATTCTTCCTGAAGCTCTAAATTCACAGCCTTAGTGAAGTTTGTGTATCTACCAAATACAATACAGTAAAAAAACCTAAATCCTCCTTTTCTGAATGCTGTTAAACACAGTAAGAAATACGACATAATATAACATTATCTCATGGGTAATCGTTCTAATATCCTATATGTAGTACTGGGTCTGTTGGGAGGGAAAATATATAGTTGTTGTCATTGCTTTGTGGTGAAGCTAAAGACAGGACATGTCTTGTAATAAAGTATAAAACTATTTATTACATACAAAATAATAAAGATATTTACAAAGCTAATCTTCATTGCAGACATGCATCCACATGACTGCTCTCTCCAATGTGCAGGCAAGATGTGGACAAAGGATTTTATTTATTTATTTATTTGTTTCAATTTATATACCGCCCTATTCCGAAACGGACTCAGGGCTGCGTACAGGGCATTAAAAACAAAAAATACAAAAATTAAAATGAATTAAATCCAACACGCCCAGACATACAAAATAAAATAAAATCCCCTCCCTCAGTCCAGGCTGGCTAATGTGAAGAGCCAGGTCTTCAACTCCTTTCGGAATGAACGGAGGTCGGGGGCCGTTCGCAGGTCCAATGGTAGCTGATTCCACCAAGTGGGAGCTCCTACGGAGATAGCTCTCCCCCTAGGTGCCGCCCAACAACAAAACTGGCAGCACCCGGAGGAGGCCCTCCCTATGTGCGCGGACCGGGCGGTGGGAAGCTGGCAGTAGGTGTCCCCTCAGATATTCCGGACCCAAGCCATTCAGGGCTTTATAGGTTAACACCAGCACCTTGGATGAGGGCACGATGCTCTCAGGTAAAGTTTTGCTCCTCCCCTTCCTGGGGGAGGTAAAGTGGGGAGATCAGATAAACTACCCCACTTCCGGGTAATGTGGCTTACCATGGCTTAGCAATACTCTGACAGAGACTTGGTTTCCCCCCCCCCCCAATAATGTGTTGTCCTTTCTTTTTCCCAGATGACATTCCTTCTGATTCATGATCTTTGTTCACTAAAGACCCACAATAGCACAACTGAAACTATAATTTCTCTGTACATAAAAGCATGTGGAGCGATTTGCTTCATTATTAGTGCTTCATTACCCCCAACCATTTCCATTATCTACTCTTAGTCTCCCATTTGTACGTAAGTTGATAGAACTCTTGTTCCTTAATCATAATTTACCAACTCTCTTCTCTTTTTCCCTGGTTTGTTTCATTGTAAAAGCTCCACGCTGCCAGCAATAAAAGTGATAATAGAAATTCCGATTAAAAAGCAATTCTGCGGGGGGGGGGGGACTTCTAAAAGGGCAGATCAATAATTTAATAGTCCTAAACAAGCGTCTGTAGTTTGGCTTTATGCAATGTGTGTTTGATCATTTTTACACAATTGTTTCCCAGTTGATTACACTGGAGATATTTGTGTTAGAACATGCCATGTTTGCCTTCAAAAGAAGGAAGCCAAATCTTCGAATTTGTGGCAATTATGTCATGGTCCATTAACTGTCTTAACACTTGGTGAAACAGTGTGTCATTCGAAAATAACCTCTTTTCTAAAGGTATATCCTGGATTCTTGCTATTACATTGTTCGAAACTTTGCAATAATGAGACAAAGCAATTGAATACTGAGGTCTTTCACACTCAAACCAATTTATTTCCACTATAGGTCAAGGGTTCAACAAGTGTCCATTTAGTGTCTGCAATTGCTTGATTTGACATTTGGTCCTTTCTGCGTGCCGTACAACCTCTTTCATCAAAAAAGCCTGCTCTTTGAATGAATATTTGCCTAATAGGCAACAAGTCACGTTCCTCGTCTCCATATTCCCACACTTAGATGATGCTCCCCATGAGCGTCATCTGTAAAATCTCTTGTTTCAATGCTTCTGAATTACTACTCTACGTTTTCATAAGTACCCTTTATATAACGAACAGTCTCAGCTTGGCATATTCTTTTTTTTTTTTTCATTAAGAGAACAGAGGTGGCAAAGTTTCATCTGGTTCTGTGATTTCCCCCAGCTGGAGACAAGAACTAATTTCACTAAAACTTTGATATGAACTTGATGGCAGCCTTTGCAAAAAATTCGCTTTGCCACATGCAAATGAGTATGATAATGCATCGGCCATCACTAATCTGTTTTCAGATTGATAATGTAATTGATTTGTTTGCAAAGGGAAAGAATATCCTCTCTACCATCACAGAAGCATGTCTCCTAATTATTTTTAACAATGACCAAAGACTGATGATCAGAAGTTTGTCCATAGGTATGAAGCCTTTTATAAGTACTTAGTAATGCTAAGGTTTCCATGTCTATCTGAAATGTTTTTCTCTTGGTTTTATTTCCTATTGGAGTAGTATTAGCATATTATAGAAACCATTATCCTTCCAGAATACTTCATCTTTGGGCTCATATAAAACTATATATATATATGAGAGAAGTGTCCATTGCCGGGGTTTGTGGGTATGTCGCAGAAAGGCTCTTTCACCTGTTCACAAAAATGCCCGAAACTTCACAGACACCTACTTTCAACTCTGGAGACAAGCACTGGGGGCAGGGGCAGGGGGTCTGGAAGGCGGTTGACATATTTTTCACCATGAAAAAGGGTCCAAAAGTGGACATCCCCACACCTCTACAGTAGAAAACCTGTACTGAGCATGTGCAGACAGTTACCAGGCAAGGCATGCAAATTGGATGCTCTCCAGCCAGTAGAGGCAAGGCATGCAAATGGGGCAAAGAATGCTGGGCATTGAAGGAACAATGGCTGGGGGAGGCAATGGCCTTTTCTGCCCAGCTATCTCCCCTCCATCCTGGCTGAGGCTGCAAGAGTTTGGGCCTGGTAGGGCCAACAGAGAATGGGGGCAGCAGGAAGCAATGGAGGCAGTGGGATGAGTTAGCCAGGCCCCACTATACCCGGGCAAAGCTGTGTCATCAGCTGGCCTACTGAGGACACCACCCCAACATCTGATATCAACTAGTGCAATGAAATAGCACGAATACAATCATTTATTGAACAAGAACTAGTTATAAAATGTTTTTCCCATCTTCCAGATAGTATTGGAGGTTCAAAAACATATTAAGCTGAAGCTGAAGGAACATTATAAAAACACCAACTGGGGATGGTAAGTATCATGAGGGTCTCCTCACCAGTTTGTTGACATTTTAAAATTACAACTCTACTTTTCAAATGTTGTTTTTCACTTTGCTTCTATATTATATATAACTTCGGGCGGAAATTCAGAAGAAGAGCAACTAAGAAGGTCAAAGGTCTGGAGACTAAAATATATGAAGAACAGTTGCAGGATTTGGGTTTGGCTAGTCTACAGAAAAGAAGAATTAGGGGGTGACATGGTAGCAGTCTTCCAGTATTTGAGGGGTTGCCACAAAGAATACAGGGACAATTTATTCTCCAAAATACCTCCAGAAATTGTGGGTGCTCCATAATCGGTGGAAATGGTATAGGTTCTCCTGCTTGAGCAGGGGGCTAGACTAGAAGACCTCTAAGGCAGTGGTTCTCAACCTGTGGGTCGGGACCCCTTTGGGGGTCGAACGACCCTTTCACAGGGGTCGCCTCAGACCATTGGAAAACACATATTTCAATACAAATACAGGTGTATATGAAAATAATATTATGGTTGGGGGTCACCACAACATGAGTAACTGTATTAAAGGGTCGCGACATTAGGAAGGTTGAGAACCACTGCTCTAAGGTCCCTTCCAGCTCATTCTATTCTATTCAATTTCTATATGTTTTGTATTGAAGTCATTTAGGTGAGATGCCGGTGAGATGTTTCTTCTGTCTTATCTCATCCAACCAACAGCAGTGGCCATTTAAACATCTCAGGAAATTATTTCTTTTCTCCATAATTATAATCTCAAAATATATCATCGATCTGCAGTTGCCCCGAAAAATATGGAGTCACATGAATGGAATCAGGACAGGCCATTTTCAGCTGCGACAGACTCCTGCTGCCCTCTGCCAGCCAAAATGGGCTCCATTTTCACTGGCACAGGGCTGCGGGAGGCCATCAAGGCCAAAACGGAGCCCAGGAAGGCCATCAGAGCTGAAAATGGAGCCTCGATGAGTGACGACAAGCTGGCCATGGCCCCCCTGACCAAGCCCCCCCTGGCCACACACCCCCCCCAACCCCCTGAGGTCGACCACAACTCTGATGCGGCCCTCAATGAAATTGAGTTTGACAGCCCTAGATTAGATGCTTAGCATCCTTAGATGTTGAATTGCAACATCTATACCATTGCAATTTTATGGCTCTGTAGTATGGTGATTTTATTGTGGTGTTATCTTAATTTAATATATTATCTTCTATATTGTATTGTCCATATATTTGCTGATTTTTTTAAAATTAAATTTGTATGACAGTAATGGCATAAACTCTGTAGATATCATATAGTCAATCAATCAACGTACCCTCACTAGATACAGGCCAAGAGACTGAGAAAGAAAGCGACCAGACATGAGTGACCCAAATAATGTATGCTTGTCTGTGCCAATTCTAGAGGATCTCTTCCATATTCTAGAGTCTTATTGGATTAGTTGTAATAATAGATTATGAACTGTGGAAAAATGGCCCACAGAGAAGAGTAGCAAGCTACAAATCGGACACCCCGGGTTTGATATTTCAACAAGATCAGCATTTCTCAACCTTAGCAGATTTAAGATGTATGTCTTCAACTTCCAGAATTCCCCAGTCAGTGCTGGCTGGGGGATTCTGGGAGTTGAAGTCTATGCATCAGAGGTGGTATTCAGGCAGTTTCAACAGGTTCTGAAGAACAGGTAGCGATCATTTTGATTGGTTCGGAGAACCGGAAAATGCCACCTCTGATTGGCTAACACCAGCAAATACCACCTCTGATTGGCCAACAGCATAGCCATGCCCACTAAGCCATGCCCACAGAACCAGTAGTGAAAAAATCTGAATCCCACCACTGCTACGCATGTTTGGAGTTGCTAAGGTGAAGAATCCCTGAACTAAACGATCAAGAAATTATCATTCTCAGCGGCCCGCCAGAGCACCAAACTGCTTAACCTGCTTTTAAAACATTTAATAAGTGTCAGTATATAAAAACTGTTCATGAGTAAATGGATGCTATCTAGAGGGCTTTCTGGAAAGCACTCGTGTTTTTATTTGGAAGATTAATTGCCCTTTTACTGATACATTGCAACTGATAGTATTTATGATCTGTATTTCACAGTGAGAAACCCCAGGAGTTGGGGGGTGGGGGGAGAGGAAGATGGATGTTGCCTTTTAAAAACAGAACAGAAAGCTTGACTGGAGCACTTTTTTCCCCGTTGTCTTACAAAATAGATGCAACGTTTTTGCATTTGACCATTCTTTTTTGTCTGTCTGATCTGTGAAGCGCTTGTGGTGGCCCAAACCTTTTTCCAATTTAGACACCCATGTCAAGGGAATAACTTAAGCCTTCAGCATATACCCATTAAAATTAAAAGCTGTTCAAATATACGTTAGATGACAATCTTGCTGTTAGAGCCAGTTTTTATCTTAATGTTTCCTGGCTATGATCCCCAAAGAGGAGTACAAATAGTCCACAGATGGCTATGTGATATATATCTTATCTATTACCTCCTGACATCGAATGCACTTCAATAATTTAAAGGAAGTCTCGTGAAAGCTAATAAACATTGCTTCTTTCTTGCAGATTTATTTGTTTACACTATTTTAAATTACTTTGGATCGTAAAAGATAACCCTCCATACTATGTACAGTGACCTCCCTGAGTGAGACTTGACATAAAGACCACCGCACTGTAACATATAACATTTTTACGACAACATCTGCCTGTTCCTTCCATAGCTTACTGATTTTCTAATGATCCCCTTTAGCTTCATTTCTTCAGTTGCATTTATTTTCTTGTTATGCAGTATCTGTCAATGACGTCTGTTTAGAGGGGGAAACGTTATTTTAAAAACTCCTAAAGACTTCAAACAGACAGTAAGATTATTTCTTTGGGTGGGGGGAATGACCGCACAATGATAATACCAACAACAACAACAACAATTATAACTTTGTACATTCACTAAACTAATGGCTGTAAATTGAGGACAATCTGTACTAGCAAAGCATGAAGGTAACGGCTACAGATAATTTGAACCATGCTGCAATGTAGTATATTACAAGGATCTACCAGGTTTGAACTCCTTTCTCTATTTCTTCTATCTCACTCCAAGTCTAGAGATTCTCAATCATGGTTGAGTCTCAACCATGGGTCATGGTTGTCCCAAAGGTGCCTTTTCAGGAGGCAACTTGTTAGGTAAAATTCCCTCACCGTGAGTCGATGGGTTGTTGGAAATGTTTATAACCAATGAATAAAATGTTTGATGCTTTATGTTATGAAATGTAAACTATTTATTTACAAAAGAACAATAAAGCATATTACAAATTAACACTGACTGCCTAGTCTTATTTTATATGTATAAGATGAAGACAGGAATGCCTCCATGTCTTCCCTGGTCAACATCTGAGGAACAGAAGATACAAAATGGAGGGAATGGGGGGGTATTTATAGTAGAACCAAACTCCTCCCCCTCTTGTAGGATTTTAGGCGGGAAATATACCATAGGTATTTTCCCTTGCATGTCAAATTATATACATAGCCAGGCAGAGCACATATAAGCAATTGCACAACTGGACTTTCTTTTTCTTTGAAGACAACCATGATCTGGAGGACTGAGAATTTCTAGACTTTTAACTATACAGTTTGGGATGAACACCCTTTAAATCATGTGGGAGTAGGAATGGTTTTCCAGAGAAAAAAATTGCAGATTACACAAACCAGGAGCACCACTCAGGTGACATGAGTAGTGTGGTACACCTACACAAAATGGTGAAGGATCTCCTGCTTAGGCGCAGGGGGGTGGACTAGATCAGGGATGGGTTTCCAGTGGTGTAACAACCGATTCACTTTTGCATGTGTGCGTTCTGTTTGCTAAGAGGTGCCAGAGCCGAAAAACAGCTGATTAGCATGCCCGAGCTGTTTTCTGGCTGTAGCACTTCTCAGCTGTTTCCTAGCCCAAACAGAACAAGCATGCAGCCACACGTTTGGGCTAGGAAACAGCTAAGAAGCACCAGAGCCGGAAAAAAGCTGATTGGCGTTTTTCGGTCTCAGCATCTCAGCTGTTTCTAGCCCAAACTGAACACACATGCAGCAATAAAAGCACTTAGAACTGTGGATGGGTGGACCCATTTCCAACTGCCCACAGCAATGCTAACAACCGGTTCTCCCAAACTGGGCCAAACCGGTAGAATCCCACCTCTGGACTAGATGACTTACAAGGTCCCTTCCAACTCTGTTAATCTGAAATTGGATTTCCAGAGGGATTGCAGATTACAGGAACCAGGAGCCCCACCCAGGTGACCCTGAGGACACAGATAAAGCTCCAAGTGGCCTCAACAGCCCTCTAAAACAATGCAAATGACCAGCTGTCTGCAAGGAATAAAAATCCTTCCATTCTCCTCTATCCTGACAGAGCTGAAGAAGCTTCTGGGATGAAAAGTGAAACATCTTCAAAAGAAACAATGAGAAAGTCCAGTTGCCTCCTGAAAAAGCACCTTGGGGATCTCACTCAAAGGTTCAGAGTTAGTGAAGATTTTCATGATAGATGGGTAATTCTGTTGACAGACACGCATCCCCAACGGGCATGTTTCCATGCGGGTAATTGCTGTCAATAGGGCTGCCCTTTAAAAGGAGAGATCTGTTTATTGTTTCTATTATTACATCTTGAGGGCCAGGCCATTTATTAATCACCAGCTTCAGAAGGCCCTGGGTCACACCAGGGCGAAGCGCCATTAATCCCTGTCGAGAGTCTATTATGGCTTGCAGCTAATCTCAGAGAATACAGGTAGGGGCTGTTCTTCAGCATTCTGCTCGAGTTTGACCCCTGATATTCAAGGGGGTGAACTTGGACCTCGCTTGACAAAGTTCCCACTTCTAGCTGAATGGGCCAACCTTTAAAAAATAGATTTAAAGGAGGATATGAAAGGATCTTAAGCGTAAGCTTCTGGTAAGATCATCCCCTACTGTTAATTATACATGCTCCTTTGCCCTCCCCAAGGATTTTTACTGAATCTATGCTGTTTGACTTTGCTTCAAGCTTTCTGTAGGGCTTAATTTTTAAAGATGCTCTTCCCAATAGCTGTTGGTTGCATTTTGCTTCTCTACCAAAAATTTTTTAAAAAATTAAGAAATAAAGGCACATAGGTGAACTGAAACTTTTCCACAACTGCAATCGGATCCTACGGTATTTGCACCTCATTCACTAAGTGTATAAAAATGTCCTTGGATGTGTGTAATGGATGACAGAAAGATAAAAACTAAAAGGATGATTTTTCTTTTTACTTTTGTTTTAATCTCATTCAAAGGCATATAGACTGTTTATTGAAACTTCGTTACAATAGGAGAGTGCAGCCTAACAATCTGAGGGAGCAGGCTAATAAACACTAAGTATTCTGTCTTGAGAGAGATATCACGAAGCAAGAATATTGCAACTAGTTTTGCCTTCCTATTTACAGCTTTCCGTTAACTGCCATTCTCTTTTACCGTCACGCCTTAGAATTCTAATGCCTAGTTTTCAAATGTTCACTCCGCCTCCTCTCTGACATCATCCACATGCGCCATCATGGGTGACAATGCCATATCTCAAGTTGACTTACCAATTTTCCTTCACCACCTGCCAGACCCTCCTCTTCAACTGTCTTTATCTTTCCCCCCATCTCTCTTTCTTCTTTGAGACATTTGATGCTATTATTCCAATCGTTTTCCAAAGAAGCATGCTAAGAAAGGGTTTGGGGCGTGATCCTGACAATGTGTGTCAGAGATGCTTTCTTTTAGGCCTTCTCTGCATTGTGTTTATTTATAACAAAACATTGGAATTAAGATTGCAGGGAGAAATATCAACAATCTTAGATATGCTGATGATACCACTGGCGGCCCCCAGGGGGAGGGCTTTCTCTGTGGGCGCTCCTACCCTTTGGAACCAACTTCCCATTGACCTTCGGACGGCTCCTGACCTCCGCTCTTTCCGGCGTGAATTAAAGACCTGGCTATTTCGGACGGACGGTCTCGGCTGATGGA
>JANHFR010002355.1:67630-77822 GCA_032468015.1 Mimophis mahfalensis | reverse complement strand
TCCCCCCATCCCCCACCCCTGGTACCATAGCTTCTGATACAACATTCTTGGGGAAGAGAGCAGATGAGAGATTCACCCAAATTCATTCCAGGTGATCATCTTTCCCTGTGTAGTCATGTTCATGACATAGTAGTGGATGAACACTTGTGATTTAGACAGCATTATTATTAAGAAGTAACCTTCTTCTGTGCAAGCAGTTGTTAACATTATTGCTCATCACTCAAATTCTCATCTTCTAAAGCAGATGAAGAATTGCGCAGAAAATGTAGCAGTGTCTCTTGCCTCCTTAGGAAATTTTTTTTATAAAAGATGAACATTGTATTTTAAAAATCTAGCAAACTGATTATTAATGTAAGGATCTTAAACCATAATTATCATCTTTTTTAACTTCATTTTGAAGGACACTCTTAAATTGGGAGCCCATTTGAATACGTCCTTCACTAGCTTTCACCAGCAACTGAGACCCTCAGAAAATATAATCATAGGGTACTGGTTCATGCCAATGAATGGGTAAAATCTAAGAAGTAACTGCAAGTGTGATTGAACTATTTCTTTTATTATTACTGTTACCAAATGCTGTTCTTTTTAGCACATTCGTTTTTCTTAAATTATTTGGATTTATTATTCCCAGGCTGCAGAACATTGACTGATTATGTGTCATCAATAAATTTTTCCCCTTAACCTGGTTTTTTAGGTCTTCTTTCGTGCATTCATCAGTACTGTATCTGACCCCATCCACCTTCTGCTAGTCATCCTTATTCAGAGAACTAGGTCTTTGCATAATGAATGCTAAAGAAAGACTGTTATGACAGTTCTGAAATATAGTTTGTGTTGTTGAAAGATTATAGATTTGGAGTCAGCATGATGGAATGGTTTATACTAGCATCACAGAAGTCTCTTCAGTGTCATTGTCCAGGTTGGGAAAGACTTGGATGATAGTAATATAACAGTTTACAGTGGTGTTTAGCATTGCCCACTTATTCCCTTCTATCCTAAAAAGCAGTGTCTTTTTATATCAGAAATTGTGGGGAAAAAAGGAAGATGCACAATGATGTGCATCTTCCTTTAGTTATAATTTATAAATTTATTTTATAAATAAATTATAATTTTGAGGATGCATCTTCTATCAATTACTGGTTGGATATTAGAATTAGAATTCTTTTTATTGGCCAAGTGTGATTGGACACACAAGGAATTTGTCTATGGTGCATATGCTCTAAGCGTACATAAGAAGAAAAAATAATATAAAATACACTCATCAAGAACCATCAAGAATTATAAGAATCATAAGATACAACACAGTGATAGTTATTGGTTACTAATAAGCTATCAAATCATACTAAGAGACAATAAAATAATATAAATAGTAAAGTTACAAGCAATGTGGTAAGGTTATAAGTGAGAAGAGATACGATAGATCCTAGGAAGAATGAACAGTGTAATAGTAATGTAGTCTTAGCAATAATTTAACAGTGATATGGAAATTAGTTGTTTAGCAGAGTGATGGCATTTGGGAAGAAACTGTTCTTGTGTCTAGTAGGGTAGACATTGAAGCAGTATATGTCCAGGATGTAAGGGGGTCTGTAGATATTTTCACAGCTCTCTTTTTGACTCGTGCAGAGTACAGGTCCTCAGTGGAAGGCAGTTGGTAGCAAGTATTTTTTTCCGCAGCTCTAATTATTCCTTGAAGCCTCGTCTGTCTTGTTTGGTTGCAGACCCAAACCAAGCAGCTATAGAGGTGCAGAAATGATAAGACTCAATAATTCCTCTGTAGAATTGAATCAGCAGCTTTTTGGACAGTTGAGCTTTTTGAGTTGGCAGAGAAAGACCATTCTTTGTTGTGCTTTTTTGATGATGCTATGGAACTTTTCAGTCATCCGGGTCATGGTTGTTCCACAAATGCTTTTTCAAGAGGAAACTGGACTTTCTGGCTTTTCTTTGAAGACATTTCACTTCTCATCCAAGAAGTTTCTTCCGAGGTGAAGAAGCTTCTTGGACGAGAAGGAAACATCTTCAAAGAAAAGCCAGAAAGTCCAGTTACTTCTTGAAAAAGCATCTTTGGGACCACTGGTAGGATAGTTCTCAACATACACACACATACACACATATGTATGAAAAGAAGGGGGAAGAAATGCTTGAAAGAGAAGAATTGTAAGTAAAAATATCAGCATTTCTTATATTGATGCCAAAAGATTTCCCAAAGCTCAGTTGGACAGGTTATTATTGTTCTTTCTAGAGACAAGTTGAGTCAGAGTTTAAATGGTTAAATATCTGTCATTATCAAAACTCCTAAATAAAGGAGACATTTTGGTCACATTCATTTTTTATGGACTAACACACAAATATCAATCATTTTCTTATTATCAGTGTCTCTGATGTGGAACTGGCTTGGATGGATTTCAAGCATCTTCTGTTGAAGTAGCAAATATGGTTCAATGGTTGCTCAGATTTAAAACAAGAGCTCAGGTGACACTAAAGAAAATCACTTCCATCTATTTCAGGCATTAATGAATTGTAACTTTTCTCTTAAGGAAGCCAGAGCTATACACTTGTAAGTATGAATAAAAATAATTATTCCCTTACAAAATACATCATTTTGATAATTATTGCAAATATAATATTATTTACAGAACTAGAGACAATAGGAAAAAATACCAAAAAGCTCAATTTGTATACATTTTTTTCAGAAATAAAATGGAATTTGTTGGTGGGAGTGGACACAAGGGAGCTGTATGTGATTTTTGAGGGAATTTAATCTGGAGCTCCATTTCCACACATATCATATTTCCTTTCTTCTCTGTTTCCATTTCTTTTTCTTTCCTGCTACTACTTCCTTTACTGTCAGTGGTCACCCACAGTTAAGATCTTTCATATAAAATACTATTTACAGAAGGAAAGGATGATTATTAATACCACAGAAAAGGATGATTATTAATACCACAGAAAAATAGCTGTAAATATCATATATACAAGTAGTCCTCAACTTATGACCACAGTTGAACATAGCATTTCTGTCAATAAGCAAGACCATTGTTAAGTGAGCTTTGTCCCATTTTATGATCTTTTTTTGCCACAGTTGTTAAGTGAATTAACAACACAGTTGTTAAGTGAATTATTACAGTAGTAACATGGTTGTTAATCGAATCGGGCTTCCCCATTGACTTTGTGGGTCAGAAGATCACAAAAAGTTATCACGTGACCTCAGAATACTGCAACCATCACCAATATGAGTCAGTTGTCAAATGTCTGAATTTTGATCATTCACTGCAGTGGTCATAAGTTTGAAATATGGTTGTAAGTCACTTTTTCACATCTATTGTAACTTCAAATGGTCAATAAATAAATAAATTGTTACAAGTCGAGGACTGTAGTCGTCAGGAAAATTAGAGGTTTCTGAAAGAGTTGACTCTGTGATCCAAGTGTCTCCTTGGATACTAGGGCAATTGTCCTAATGGTCACATTATTCAAAACACAATGGCATTGTCAACTCTGAAGTAAAGCTGGCTAAAGCCATCTTGTCTCATAGTTGCCATGAAGCCAGAGAGGGGGAAGGGAGAGGGGAAGTAAATAGTCAGGCTCCAGTCAAAACAAAATGCTTTCTTGTGGGAACCAAGGTTATTGAAACAGGTTGAAAAACAGGTTGAAAGAGAAGAGCCTGCCTTCCATCTCCATTGGACAATGTGACCAGTGGTACCTGGGAGGGGGGAGTTTTTTTAAAAAAAATATTTTTTATTCCAATTTATATGCCCCCCGTTTGATTTTTTTAATTAGGTGAAAACCACAGGAACTGTCAGAGTTGGTTTTCACTGGCTGTGCCAATATGCTGTATCCAATAAACATATCATTTGAGGAATCTACCTGCCTCAGAGTTATGCTTCAATGGGTGCATTACTCAGAGTGCTGACAGGCAAAACTGATCTGTGTAGGTCTTGAAAGAAAGACTAATCCATCTGGAATTACCCTGCTTTGCTGACTCTGATTATTATTTCTTTGCGGAGCACTAACAAGAGTTAGCACAGCCATTTGGCAAGCTTGGTCCCTGCTGAATTTCCTCATATCACTGGTAAGACTCAGTTGGGCTACTTAGCAATAGTTTATGTAAGTTAATTACTTAATTAGCAGAGTCAACACACACACATGCTGGCATAATAAAGTACAATGCCACCGAGATAAGCCACAGAGAATGGCAAAAGATAAGTGGCATTGCTAGAATAATTCTTAAAAAAACAAGAAATGTTAAGAAAGCTGCCTCTATGCTGCCTGATACCCATTCAGTGATTAGAGATATGAACTTGCCCCAAACATGCAGAAATTAAAATTAAAGACTTATACAAGATTGTATCCTGCATTCGTCAGCTTTAAATTCATCTTCAGAATGCTGACAGTCAGCTGGAGTTGGCAGAACTTGCATAGAGATAATCATTTTATAGCCTAGAGAGAGCAAAATTAAATCCTGTGTCTAGCTACACTGAAGAAGTTAGGAGTCTAGATGGAGAATAAATCCCAAAGTAATGTTAGCCTCATCACTACAAACAAGCTCTGAGCGACCCGGAATTTAATGAGATGCTAAAACTCATTGATTAGTTACTCATGTCACTGTTTGACAGCAGATCGCATTGCTCAGCCCTCTTAAGCATTTTCCATATATGGAAGTAAACTTGCAACATCCTATATTATCTGTCTTGGTTACAGAAACAATAGAAATACTACTAAACCTGTGAATGATTTTGAAGGGCTACCAACAGCTATAAAGCCACCTAATTCAATTTGATGATTTCATTTCTGAATTTTCCACTGGAATGAAATGAATTAAGACGATGGTCAACTGAAGATATTCAAAGCTTTGTACAAGCATATAAAATTCTGCCAAGCTTGATATTCCTTGCCTATATAAGCAGCATGCATCCAACTCTGATATATTCTCCAACTACCTGTGCTTCACAAAGCTTACTGACCGTAAAGTAAATCAGCACTAAAAAATAATCTGATGACTGTTGTAAAGACATCATTGTGGTACCCATGAGATTTAGAAGTGATTCTCTTTCTGCTCATATCATTGGCTTTTTGGGTCACCTTGATAGGAAGCGATGGGTCCAAACAGTGCATGAAGAGGTGCAATTCTCACTTCAGAAGAAAAAGTGAAATTTTAGCTAATAAGTACAAGTGGGAAAAACTGAATTTATAAACTGTGGTGGATAAGGAAGGGCAACAGAAAGCAGACAAAGACTTGGGTCTGCAAAATTTTAAAACAGTTGCCCTTCCTTAGGATTACATGGCAACAGGAAGGCCAGTTATAGAATCCCAGGAAAAGATGCAACTACCATATTTTTTGGACAAGATGCTAAGTATAAGATGCATCTAGCTTTTGGGCAGGAAAAGAAGAAAAAAGATCTGCCTGCAATTTACCCCCTTGCAGCAAACAGCAAACAGCCTGGTCACCTTCAGCACAGCCTGATTTAGCATGAGCAGCTGATTGGCAGTTGCAGACCACTAACAAGAGAGTTAGCACAGTCATTTGGCAAGCTTGGTCCCTCATGAATATCCCACTATCACTGGTAAGGCTCAGTTGGGCTACTTAGCACAGACACTTCCACCCACTTTTTGGGGGAGAAAAAGTACATCTTACAGTGGAAAAAATATGGTACTTTAAGATATTGAAGACAAGTAATGCTTCATGTCTTCTCACCATCTGGAGCAGGAGTCCCCAATCTTTTTGGTCCCGTGGACCAATGGCAGCAGCTTCAGCGGTTTCAGTGGTGGTTGGGAAATAGCTTTGCGCCCTAAAACTAAATCCTGCACATGTGCAAATGAAGCTTTGCTTGCTTGCCTTCCACTTTGGTATCCTGGTTCCCAATGGGTCGCAGCCTGGTAGTACCTTCAGGATATCGAATCTGAAATGCTGAATTGCCTTTAACAGTTTTTATATTAGAAATTTCATTCAAAACGCAGGTTTGGAAATATTGTTAGGGGAACAGCATTGGTCTTTCTGTCCATTATGGTGATGCAAATTGCAGCAGATCATGTTTCATTGGGAGTTCATCTCCCAATCTGTTTTTTGTCCTTGTTAATCTTTGTAACAGGAGGAACATTGTGGATGAACTGTGGATCTGTTAAATGTCTGCACAATTAATATAATAGGAGAAGCTTCCTTAGCTTTTGGGAACAATGGAAGTTACATCTGTATAAAGAAAGGAAATCAGGTTTGTATGAGGGTCAACAAAAAAAATAATGTTGGACAATATTAAGCATTTACTTTTCAAATCAAAGTCTTTAAATTTTAAAAATTATGGTGTATTTTACATTACACTATAGCATAGTATTAGGTCACATTATATTATGTAACATGAATCCCCCCTGGAATTAATGTAATGAATAATATCTGGTAAAATTACTTTCATTAATTGTCTTTTGTAGAAATACTAATATGAACCAAAATGAATCCTTCCATCATTAACTACCTTGTGGAAGTTTAGAAGAGGATGCATATGAAAGGTTTAACGATCTAATTAAAACAAAGAAATGAAGAAAATTATACAATAACTTCACTGAAAAATGCAGCTTATTGTGCTAGGGATAATAAAATATTAGATTAAGTACTGCTGTATCTAGATATTAATAGACAAATATCCATTAGTAGAACAATCATTGAATGGTGCACAGCGGGTAATCCAAAGTAAATGAACTATTTAAACTATAGTTAATGGGGGATAGAGGGTTAGGATTAAGCTTAAGGAGAAATAATTATTATCTTTTGCATTTTAAAAAAATACTTAAGTATTGGTAATGAAAATGTCAGCTGTTTCAAGGGCCCATTGTTACTGCCTACTTCAGTGCTGAACATAAGTTGAATCCTTCAATAAGTTGAATTCAATAAGTTGAATCCCTTGCAATCTATTCCTTCCACCTCAATGAAGTGTCCCCTTAGTTCCTGAGGTTGCGAACATTTTTCCCATTGTGTTTCTCAAGTTATGAAAAATATGTTGGAAACCAGAGATCTTGGAGACAACCGATGTATAACAGCATGGAGGAAGAGAACTAAAATGGGCTGGAATTTTTTTCCACTCCACTCCCCCACCCCAAGAACAAATGTCCTCCCATTGCATCCCCATTCTGATTGTGACCCTCTTTTCTTTCTATCCAAGGAACAAACTGTCAGATATAACTGGCAGGCAAGGTGCAAGAGCGGCTTCCTCCCCTCACACTGGCTGATCTGTTGCCATTTTCTCCATTTCAGCACTGCACCGGGGAGCTTCGCCCTCCCACCACTGCCCAGGCTTCTGCTTCCCCCAAGCAGGAGTATGAGAAGAGAAGGCTGCTCTGTGGCCCTTTTCACTTGCAGTGCCATGGAGCTTGCCATGGAGCCTGCCCAGATGCCCTCACGTTCCCAAGCAGAACAAGGATATGGAGAACAGAAGGCTGCTCCAGTTGCTAGTTTTGCCATTGAGCACTGCATAGCTTGCGCCCCAATACCCCCCTCCTTAGGCACAGAGGGCTCAAAGACTGACCTCTGTCAACACTTGTAAGCTGAGCTGTTTTTTCGCTCAGCTGAGGTACAGCAATCCACTCTGCCATGCAAATCAGTTGAGCTAAAAACAAGGGAATATAGGACAGGTAAAGGTGGGGGCAGGTGGGCAGGGCCAACCAGAGGTGGCATTTGCCAGTTCTGTGAACTAGTCAACATTTCCGCTACCAGTACACTAGAAGTGGTCTGAACTGGCTGAATACCACCTTTGCTTTTAGCTCATGCAAGATAAGTTGATGAGCTTTAGGTTTTCTTTGTTAGCAAAAGTAAGAATAACTGCTTTAACAAATTAGTAACCAATATGTAAAATCATTTCTTCATTCTACAATGACAAACTGTTATGTTGTTAAGTTGTTGTTGGTTTTTTTCCCACTTTCTCATGTGATCGTCTTGGAAACCTGGTGGTTGAAGTTTCATTTTTGTACTTTGATTTTTGCTAGAGCATGTTCAAAATGACACTGCCAGTCAAACGATGCATTTTTATGCATTTAAATTGCCAAACATACTTAAATTATGCTCAGATCACAGAAGTTGGAAAAGTGTGAAATCAAGAATTGTATTTCAGTCCAAGAGCTGGCACTCTGTGGAAGACTCCACACACAATTCTGAAGCATCCTTGTCTGCACTTCATGGAGGAGGGTGCCTCTATAGAAGAGACTTTATGATTGCTAGCCATTGTCCAAGTTCAGATAGCAGATTAAATACATTGATTATTGGAGCAGTGTGTTGTTTGCCTTAATAATGTTAGTTTGTTATATAAATAGATTTTTTTTTAATTTTAAATGCTGGATTTCTTGATTAATTTGCTAGGGAGATAAAATAATATAAGAAATGTTAAACCTGTCCGCGGTCCTTTTTTTTTTAATGAGAATATCATTGCCAGCTAGTTTTCTTCATATCCTTCCAATGTCAGAGAGTAATATTTAATAGTCATGAGTTTGACTTACAACATTTATCAAATATACTTCTTCTAGGCTTTTGATTTTTCTGAGAAGTAGACTATGTGTGGTATTTTCCATATATCTGAATACCATTTACAATCTCTGTCATAATTCTATATTTAAATGTTTCCTCTGTGATAAAGAAACATTTATATCAAGATCAGATGCTAATGCTTTAAAATCTCTCTAAAGCATTTGTACCACCCTATCATAAGCAATATTTTAACCTCTCTACCCTTAAAATATTTGTCATAAGCATTTTCTGATGTGGTTGATCAAACTGCCCAAATGCTGTTTAATGCTTTTAACCTGACGAAGCACTGTTTGCAACCCCTGGGGTTTCTTAGATATGAGGAAAAATAAAAACATTTTTAAAGCAGTTGTCAGATACAAAGCACCAGCACAAGAGTTAAAATCATCAGTAAATTATCTGTTAATCAGAAGGGGAAAAAAAGAATTACAATCTTTCCATTGTCCTCTAACAATCAGGAAATGTTCTCTTCCCATACTAATTATCTCTGATTACATACAGCTGCCATTTAAATTAAAGTTCTGCTAAAATCTAACTTGCAATTTCTGAAGTCATGTTTTTCTCCCAAGACTAAAAAAAAAAAAGCCTGTTTTTTTTGTTTTTTTTTTGCAGGGGCTTTATGGGCTTCTTGTGGAGTGGAGGTTGTGGGTTGGCAAAAGGACTGGATTTATGTCAGCAACAACATCGTATTGCAACCCAAGCTTTACTCCTTTTTTTGTAGGTGCGGTGACATGACATGTATCGCCAATAGAAGCTAAAGCTTCAGCCACAATGGCACAATGCTGTTTTGGGCACTGTGATGAGAGCAGTGCATTCCTTTAGATGCCTTTGAGTCCTTGAGATATTTTTTTTCCCCAAACCCATTTTTTTTCCTGGGTGTATTTTTCACTTTCTTATTGGAGGTGATGTGAGTGGCACTCTGATGTACCTCAAATCTAAATCTAATTTCAGATTATCACATTACTGGGTGCCCATGGATGAATCATCATCTCTCCTTCAGAAAGACTGCAGAACCCTGGAAGGATAATGGTAAAGCGAAGGAAAGATATCCATACTTTCCTTGACCACATTTGACAAAATAAGGATAAGGACTCAAGTCTTGTTCTGAAAATTCTCATCTCCTTTCAGATAATTTCCAAAGGAAATTCTCTTTCCTCTGACCACATGAAGAGTGAAGAGAAAATGCAGGAGAATGTTGCTAGGTGAGACATTTGTTGTGTGAATTTTCCACCATTTTGCAACCTTTCTTGTCACATTTGTTTAAGTGAATCATGGCACTCGTTAGGATCATGGATGTCAGGTGTATCTGGCTTCCCCATTGACTGTGCTGGTCAGAAGGTCATAAAAGCTGATCACATAATCCAGGGACACTACAATCATAATAAATATGAACCCATTGCCAAGCATCTGAATTTTGTTCATGTGACTTTGGAGTCTTGACTGTGGAAATTTTTTTATTTATTTTATTTTTATTTTTTATCCCATTTATATGCCACCCTTCTCTGGAGACTCAGGGCGGCTTACAATCTGTGAAGCACAAATCAATGGGCTTAGCAGTAGCTTTCATTCTTTGTATATGCCGGCTTATTATTAGCGGCATTTTTACAAAGTCAGCTTATTTCCCCCAACAACCTGGGTCCTCAATTTACCTACCTCAGAAGGATGGAAGGCTGAGTCAACCTTGAGCCTGGTGAGATT
>JANHFR010002355.1:18685-29150 GCA_032468015.1 Mimophis mahfalensis | reverse complement strand
ACATTTGTTTGTTTGTTTCTTTGTTTTTTTGTTTATCAAACTTTTATGTCACCCTTCTTACAGCCTACTAAAAGACAAATGTTATAAAAATTAAAATGGAATTAAATAATATTTAGCCCCCTAAAAACAAATTAAAATTTAAAATAACCCAAATTTAAAATCACCCATTAACTTAAAATCACTCAACTAATCAGGGCAGACCAGCAAGCTCAAATAGCCAAGTCTTTAGGGCACGGCGGAACAATCGCAAATCGGGGCTGATCCAAATTTCTGGCAGTAGCTCATTCCAGAAGGTAGGTGTCCCCACAGAGAAGGCTCTCCCCCTGGGGGTCACCAGCCAACATTGTCTGGCCAACAGCACCCTGAGGAGACCGACTCTGTGGGAGCGTACTGGCTGGTGAGAGCTCACCGATGGCAGTAGGTGGTCTTGCAAATACCCTGGACTTAAGCCATCTATCAAACTAAAAATTTCTTGCTCACTTAACATCCAGTAAGAAGAGAATCACTAGTCCCTGTATCACTAGTCCCTGAAAACTCACTTATTTCTCAGTCAACATTTCTAAAGACTAAAAGATTGATAAATAAAGCAATGTTCCAGTCCTGGACTCAGGTAAAATATTAAGAACAATTATGAATTGATTATAATTCTAATAAGTGCATGTTCTTTCTCACTTCTTCTTCTTGTCATTCAGCTTTTTTGCAGCCAGTTTAAGAACATATGTAAAAAAATAGAATTGTCATATATAATAATTTAGAGTCCATAATGGTATAAGTGTCAGTTCAATTAGCCACTTAAGGAAGCTATGCGCATTTTCTCAAAATGAAACGAAGTGGATCTTTAAGTACTGTTAATTGCAATTTTGTATATTTTCATTCAGACTCATTAGAAGCCATCAAAATAGTCTCATATAATTGGTGACAAATGAAAAACTTGATTGAAAAACCATATAAGTCGAATATAAATCATCGTTACTTATTTTAGGGAATTTGGAGTCTGGTACTAGAGTAAAAATTAGAGTGATAAAAAGAGCTATGTGTCTCTCCCTCCCCAATGACTGAAGAATTCACTGATTGTGTAATAAATGCTAAGTAGCAAGTTTACTGCTTTTGGAATACCCACTGGGGCGCTGTGCCAATCTCTGCAGGACATTTCATTGTAATAATGATCACCCTTTCACTTTGGAAGTGTCCCTATTAAACTAAACTATTAAAATGGAAGAGCAATGGTGGTTTGCTTGCCAAAAATGGGTCCTAAATAGGTGTAGCACTTTGTCAAAACCAAGTAGATTGATCAAGGCAGATCAATGTAGCCTCAATAGGGATGCAGTGATTAGTCTCTGCAAATCACTTGGATGCATCAAGATAGAGGGATATATATGCTCCGTATATATCACTCACTGAAACGAATTGATCATGATTGTCCCATGTCTGTAAAGCCATATATAAAAACAAGACTTAGCCAATCATAGATAAAGCAGTTTATAGCAGATCATAACACTGGGCTACATATCCCAAAAGGGCTTTTTCCTAAAGGCACCTGGAACTTTTTGATTTTTTTTTTCTTTGAAAATATCCCTTTTTCAGTTTTTTCAGCTTCTTGGATGAGAAGCAAAACATTCTCAAAAGGGGAAGAAATAATCAAGAAAGTTCCTTTGCCTTTTTGAAAAAGCACCTTTCAGGCAACCATGATCTTGGTGATTGGGAATCTCCATAGATGCTGGGCTACATGAACTCAGAATATATAATACAGTGAATATAATATACAGTGAAATTCACATTTTCCTTGCAAAATCCTGCATCTTCTGATAAAGTCCTTCATTTCTGTAGAAGTGTCCTTTTTTTTGTTCAGAAGAAAGAACACATTATTAAAAAGTCTGCATAAACAAAAAGCATTATACATTCCGCTAACACACTCTTTTCTTTGGTTTAAAAACAATTTGATTTAAAATTTATTCCTATTGTACATAAGTGTTAAAGAGTCCAGCATTACAACATTTAAAAAATTACACAGCGGTAAGCTAGTTTTTCCAATGTATTAATAGTGGGGAAGTGTAAAATCAATTAATTTCACTCCCATTTTCATTCTGATAAGAATACCCTATTTTTTAAGGGAAAAAAAAAGTACTATTTCAATCATATCCCCACTCTATAGAAAATTCTCTGGTTTCTTTTTTCCATTTAAAATATTTAAGGAACTACATAATTACTGCTATAAAATGTGGTCTTGGTTGTTTTTATTATTAAAACTCAGCTGAATTTGATGTGTTTGAAGATACTGTAATAAGCCTAAAATTTGGGCATTTATATCTAAATATTAGAAAAATTTATGCATATATAGTCTGCGCTGTACAAAAGGGAAGAAAGAAAGAAGTAATGTTTCTTTGCTGAGTGAGTTAAATAAATAGGTTACAAAAAATACCCGGTTCTTTATCTTCAATTATTAAGATTAGAAAAGATTATTTCAAGAAAATAATGTGATTATATATGGAAGGAAAGACTAGAAAATGTAAACTGGTATCTCCATATACATGCAGACACACACACACACACACACTCTTTCTGTGTTTGTTTATATATCCTACACGCTGACCAAAAAAAGTTTCTTCTACATGGCCTCTAAATACACTTTCCCTGAGGTATATCCATCTTTTTTGCTTGTTGGTTTTTAAGAAAAAACATTTAATTTTTCAGACTTAAGTAAAAAAAAATTAAATTGAAGTAAAATGAGTCATGGTTTTCAGATAGTTTGATCTGGATTATTTATGAAATGTTGACATTGTAGTTTAAACTCTGCTGATATGTGTTTCTGTTGATTGTATGCACGGTGCCCCAGGTAGCAGTTGTCTTAGTCCCATCTGCCTTTTGCATTTAATTTATCCAGAGTGAGACTCCTTTGTGAACCATTGCTTATACTTTTATTCTGAGAACATTTATATTTCAATAGATTCTAAATCTTAATAGTTGTCTGAATCTGAGAAGCTGCTATGGGAAAAACAAATCTGGATCCTGATTAGGGATGTAAGAAATGGTCCTCTTTCACCAGGCAACTATGATGCACACTTCACACTGCACCACAATATGATTTTCCTTTTTGTGGCTTAATTGAACTGGTTGTTCATGATATTTCAATCCAGTCTTCGGTTATCTATCTTAATATGTTATTTCTGAACAACAGCAGGTGTTGTAATGTATGATACATGGACCAATTTTTGATTGTGATACATATCTGTTCCCTGAATTGCCTACCTCTACAAACTTCAAAGGGTATAGTCTTCCTCAGTTCAGATTGATGTTCAGAATATATTATGTTCCCATAGGGCCATATGCCCAGACTTCATTTATATGTTCCTTTATTTATACTCTTTGTTACAAAGCAGAAAAGAGAGAGGAAAAAATAAATACTTTCCTGCAGTTTCTGTATACAATGAAACAGAACTAAATGAAACACAGTGAAGATCAACTTTACAATTATCTTCATTGTCTTTTAGTAATTGTGATTGTCCAAAATTTAAAGACAAGTCACCCCTTAAAAAAGAGGAAAAAAGGGACCACTTATTTCTTTTCTCTTTAATTTCCTTGCTTTTTTCCCCTTGTTTTTGCCAGGAAATCAACTTTAGGACCTAACTAAGGAGAGGACTATGAGCTTCAGTATAGCAAAAAATATTTGCCTTTGATTTTGTGCTGGACTGTTTTTTAACTTTAGATATGTGGGAAAAAAGCAGTTGTTCTCCCCAAAGGTATCTGTCTTGTAAGCATGTTATGAGATGCTTCTAATATGGGTCATTACCTCCACTCCTGCAGTCTTCTACTTGCTTCTCTAAGGTTAATCATATTATTTGCATCAGACTGAAATCAATGATGTTTCCCGGTCGAAATTGTAGCCTTCTGCATGCAAAGCACATACTCCGCTCCTTAGTTAGGTCCTAAAGTTCATCTTTAATTACTAATTTAAATGTATGTTAGGATGCCAAGAACAAACAAAGGCCCTCCTACATCAGGCACTGCTGAGAAAGGGATAATAAAGGTGTCCCAACCGTGTCCTGTGACAGAGAACCAAGATAGACCAAGTATGTATCTCAGTGGCAATTTGTAGGCTTTCGACTGAAATCAATGGGAAAAGGGGAGTCCAATTTTAACCTTGGCTTTCTGAGGTTGTTTAAAAGGCAGGTTTGGGTTTAATAATCCATTCATAAAGAGTTTGGTTTCCTAAGGAGAATCTGGACTTGAAAAAGTTCATGAGACTAAGGAACAAAATACAAGGAGGTAGGTGTGGAGAGAGCAGGGATCGCTGAGATATAGACTGTGAAAGCAAGTAATGTAGGAGGAAAGAAAATTCCCATGATAGGAAGTAGCTAAGATACCGAGCTGCTAAGGCATCACTCATTTTTCACAGGAAAGGGAAGGTGTCTCTTTAAAAGGATTTTGCTCCATGAACTCACTCTTGTGTTTCTATGATGTTCACCTTTTCACACGGAGAGCTTTGCTTCCTTTGATACCTGGTGGTTGATGCCTTTCAAATAAGTTCTCCTGTGAAAGAAGAAAACTGGAGAAGGTTCATGATGTCAGATAATAGCCTGTAGGAAGGCTCATTAAGAGATAAGCTGCTTCACCGGGTCCTTCGAAAATTGAATTGTTTGCACATTAAGGGTGCCAATGATTATTCTATCACAGCCATTGCAGCACAAATCAAGCCCTCTGATGCTGGATAAGCATTTCAAACAGAAGTCCAATTTAAACAGGGAGTCTGGATTAGGAAGCCTAGTGGTACAAGAAAAAAAAAATCAATGAAAAAAAACCATGAAGTTCATGCCCATATTTTTTATGACTACACATCTACAGTGGAACCTTGGCTTGCAAATGCCTCGGTTTGCAAACAATTTGGGTTCTGATCCAAAAATCCAGCCGAGTTTTGGGTTGATTTCTGAACCAAAACTAGGCTTCTGACCCAAAAACAGTGCAGAAGGCTTCCTTTCGGTGCCATTTTTGCTGTCTGCGAATGTACAGACATGTTACTTTGGGGCGCGACCAATCCAGGTTGCAAACACAATCCCAGAATGGATTGCATTTGCAAGCCGAGGTTCCACTGTATGTGCAAGTTCTCCTTTTGTTTGTTATTAAGATGTTGAATTGCCCAGAATGATATATTCTAGAGCACAGATGTCAAACTCGATCACATCACATGAAGTATTGTGATACATTGTGACATTTTTTGCCTTTGCGGAGCCTGGGTGGATGTGGCCTGTGAGTGACAGGCCTGTAGCCTGCCAGTTTAACACCTCTGTTCTAGAGGATGAACCACCCACAACACTTATCTTTCAGGAAAGAGTCATATGGATCCCAGTTGTGAATCAGCACATAGTGATCATTTTCAGATTCTCAGATGCACGGAGTGCACATGCAGCTGATTTAATACAGATCATAGTAAAAGGAAACCAGAAAATCCTTCAAAACTATAGGCTTAACCCAGTTGGAAGAGCAACTGTTGAGCTGGCATCAGGTTATATTATAACCCACCCTTAGCTACGGAAGCTGTCTAGAGCACTGAGCCAATTACTTTCTCAACCCAGCCCTCATCAAAAGGCTGTTTTTAGCAGGGGGGGTGTAATAAGAAGAGGAGATATTATGTATGCTCTTGGATAAAGGTCAGGATGTAAACTGAAGAAACAAACAAACAAACAAACAATATATAGATGAACATAATGGTCACTGGAATAGATAGATAGATAGATAGATAGATAGATAGATAGATAGATAGATAGATAGATATTTAGATAGAGATAGACGACAGAGATAGAGATAGAGATAGAGATAGAGATAGACATAGAGATAGAGATAGAGATAGAGATAGAGACAGAGAGGTAGATAGGTAGGTAAAGACTTCACACGACTCTAGGGCTGAGGAAGCCAGTGTTGTCCAAAGACAGTTTCTGTAGTCATGTGGCCATGGCTATACACCAAAAGCCCATGGAACACTGACATCTTTCCACCAAAGTGGAACCTATTAATGTAATTTCATTTGCATGCTTTCAAACTGCTAGATGGGCAGGAGCTGGGGCAAGTAATGGGAGCTCACCCCATTGAATGGAACTTGGATCTTGAACTCCAGCTGACAAGCTCAACTTCTTTAACCTCTGAGCCATTTCTCTGTATGTCTACGTGCAAGTGTATGTGTATGTACAGTATACATATTCATTCATGCTTGTCGTGAAATAGCTGCAGGAAGAGAAGCAAGCTCACAGAGCATCAAGAACTCAACAATTCAGCCTAAGTTTATATGGATTCTTTTCCTGCAGCTTTTTCATTACAAACATGAAAGGTATGGGCCATGCAACATGCAGTGATTCCTATAACTATCTCCAGGCTTAATGTTCACTAAATGCCATTTATGATTTTGAATCCAGTAGAAGTTACAAAATAAATATTTTTAAAAGAGTAAGTAAACAGGCACCTGGTCACTGAGTTAATTTCTTCCTGGATCAGTTTGTTTGTTTGTTAGTTTGTTATAACTTTTAATGGATGTTTTGGGCTTCTCAGGGTGAGTTGGTTAACTACCAGTTTTAAGGGATGATGAGAAATGCCACCTGAGTTCAAAGGGAATGGTGCTCCTATTAATAGCCAATGCTGGAGGGTAAAGTGGTGTTATTGCCTAGTCAAGCAAAGGCCAAGGTTTCCAAGAAGAGCTGGCATAAATTTTTAAAACCCTGAACAGTTTGAGACTAAATTTCCCATGGAATTCTCTTCTCCAGTTATAGACTTGTCCTGACCTTGAGATCATCTTTTAATGGGTTGCTCTGGTTGCTTCCAAGAAATAAGAATAGTTGAAGATCCTAGTGTGCTTTTGTGGGCTAGTAGCCTGGTTATGAAATGCTCTTCCCAAAGAGATGAGTCTGATGTCTATATTATTAATTGTCTTTTTATCATTTGAAAAAGATATATTTATTTGTCAAGTCAATGCATAAAATCCTTTCCTTTCCTTTCCTTTCCTTTCCTTTCCTTTCCTTTCCTTTCCTTTCCTTTCCTTTCCTTTCCTTTCCTTTCCCTTCTTTGCCTTGCTTTGCCTTGCCTTGCCTCGCCTTGCCTCGCCTTCCTTTCCTTTCCCTCTCCTCTCCACTTCCCCACAAATCCCCTCCCCACCTATCCTCTCCCTCCTCCTCTCCTCTCCTCTCCTCTCAACAGGTTTTGTTCCAATTTTCTCCAATGCAGACTTTTCTCCTACACTTAGTATTACCAGTTTGTTCCTTCTTTTAAATAGTTTTAATTTTTCCATAAAAAATCCAATAGCATTATTTATTGTAAGTATATTAATAGATCATATTCATCTTAAAATAATTTTATAACCCTTCGATTATTTTAAAGCAAAAATCCTTTAAATATAGCTCACTCACGGTTCAGTGAAGGAATAATGTATGAATCTTTCTTTATCTCTCTGTCCCTAACCTTACATTCAAATTCTAAAATTACTGTTGCAAGGACTAATGAAGAGAACATATGGATAAAATGTCAATATTAATAAAAGCAGTAACTTACATTTGCAGTATTCACCATTGATTGGCTATCTTCCTTTCCCTGGAGTGAAATAAAACTCCATGTGGCTGACACTGGTTAATTTGGAATATAGGAAGCCATTTAATTTGTATAGTTAGAAATGTAAGCAAAACAGAGGATAAGTGCAGACTTGTCATAATTAAATTGACATTTGACCTTATGGAGAAATAAAATAAGACACCCACAATTATAATATTTCGCCATTGAGTTTGCTTGTCAGAAGGTCTCAAAAGGTGATCACATGACCCAGGGACACTGCGACCATCAAAAATATGAACGGGTTGCCAAGCATCCAAAGTTTGGTCACATGACCACATGGATGCTGCAATGGTCATAAATGTGAAAAATGGCCATAAGTCACTTTTTCAATCCTGGCATCACTTCAAAAGGTCACTAAATGAACTGTTCCAAGTTGAGGACAACCTGTATTTGCCATGTATAGAAGTCCGGCATGATGTCAGTTTGTTCCAAATGTAAGAAAACATCAGAGAATTATAAAAGATGAAATTTAACCCCTTTATTAAATAGAAACTGTCACTTACATTTGCATCATTTCCTCTGTTGGCAGAAAAAGGACACACAGCAAGAATATCTGGTTCCGATCTCATGAATTTCCAGAAAGATGGTAAAGTATCCTCTTACTATGAAATTGTCAACACTTCAGCAAGAATAAAAGCATTTCTTGCGTGACTATTTTGAAATGAAAACTTGAACGAAATGACTTTGAAAGGTACTTTTTGAAGTCATTTGTATACACTCAAAGAAAACAAGAATAATGTAAATTCAATTAACAAATCACTGGTCACAAAGTTGAAGAGGCATCAGGCTTGAATGGCTCATGCAGTTAATTTCTATATTTTGAACATGAATGGGAAGCTCTTGTAGGAGAAGGACATTATATGTATTTGATTTTAAAAAAAAATCTGATTTTTTTTTTTTAAGAAATAACCCATTTCATTTAAAGGGATTAATTTTGATTCCTAAAGTCAGTAGATAAATATAAAGCTCTGAGCTGCTTTTGTGGAAGTCAGCTGATATGGAGAACAGGTTGAATAATTTTATACTTCTGGGAGAAGGGTTGGGTAAAGGTTTAGTGAAATTTGAATTTAAAGTCCTAATTTTGTTACCTGTTTACCATCCTCCTTAATAGTGAATCTCTTAGCTCTGAACAAATAAATCAGTGGAAGACAGGAATAATGTCAAGCACCAGGGAAATCAGGTGAGTATAAATATTTATTGCAAGCTTAAGCTCTCTACAAGAATCTGATCAACTAATGATCAAGACAAATGCGCAGGAGATAAGAGGGGCATTCAAGGTGGCCTGGCCTTAGATCTCTTGCGGGTGCAAATGGACTCATGACTTATGGCACTTTTGGCTCCTCCCTTGGGCTCAGCCTGGTCATCTCCTAAACATAAGGAATCAATAAGTATGAAAAGAAATAATACATAGGCTGAGAACTAATGCACAATATTTGATATAGCACAATATATAGCAAAAAAGTATAATTGGGATTTAGAATGGCTAAGAATCAAAGTTATTGTATATCTTCAGAGTGATATGATATTTTTCAGTGTTGGGACCATTACTAAGCAGGCCTATCTTCTGACCCCAAACCTCTCTCATTTCTGGTGGGCATAAGAATTTAAATAGATCTGCTCCAGATTATTTGACAAGATGGATTTCATTTAAGCATAGAAGTCCCTAAGTAGCAAACTACACCAAGACTAACTGCTATAACCAAGTTACACCAAGCATAGCTGGCATCTTAGAGAACAATATAGTTTTTATTTTATTCATTGAGTGTCTCTAGATCACCACAAGGGACAGTGCTATCCACTCCAGAAACTCAGGCTCTAAAATTGCACATCCTGCTGTTCTTGAATGTAATGTCAGCATTTTGGATTAGGAAAGAATACAACTGTTACATAAAGCTGAATTTAACTGAATGAAAATTTTTATATATGTGTATACACATACACAGAGAGAGTGTTACATTCAACTTTATGTAACAGATATCATACCTGTGTGTGTGTGTGTGTGTGTGTGTGTGTGTGTGTCTGTGTGTGTGTCTGTGTGTGTCTGTGTTTTCAGAAGAATGATATAAAAGTGACTCACTATCTTAATTCACTGGCATATAAAAAAGAGGAGGAAATAAATAACAATCAGATTTGCCAGATTCCATTATTACAATCAGTTCAATAATAGGACTTTCAGCCCTCCTGTGGAGCTGATTTCCTGGTCTACCTATCTTATCAATTGGGAAGACAGCAACAACAGCATGTTAGATTTAACTGAATTGACATGAGAAAATTTATTTGTCTGGCTAAGGATCAAAATCAATTCAATTTATGAACTGATTATAAAATACAAGATGACATTGATATATTGATTGATGAGGATATTTGTCCAAAACACCCTGGGAGGGTTACAGTGCACCTGGTTTAACGTAGTGTTTAAGCATCAGGTTAGAAAATGGACACTGAGTTATAATCCTGCCTTAGGCACAAACTCAATAGGGCAAACTTGGCCCAGTTGCACTCTCTCTCAGCCCTAAGAAGCAAGCAATGGCAAGCTATTTCTGAAAATCTTTTTAAGAAACCTACAGGAATTAGCTAAGCAATTGTTAGGATTGATTGATTGATTGATTTAATTAAATCCAAAACAAAGTATACCAAGAAACCTGCATCTAAAAGAGTTTTTACAAATTTATATAAACAAACAAACTGTTGTGGGGTAGAAATAAACTTCTAGAAGAAGTCTATCTTTTATGTGAAATTCTATTGTTAGAAAGGAAATGGCATAATAGGAAATGGCATAATTGGTTTTTTTTAAACATTGTGTTTTCTTATATGTGATTGCTTTATGTCTGTAAGCTGCTGAGAGTCCGTGCTTAATCTATTACAGGGGTGTAAAGCTCAT
>JANHFR010002354.1:162471-177753 GCA_032468015.1 Mimophis mahfalensis | reverse complement strand
TGATGTCCTTCCCTAAGTTGGGGGTGGGGGAGGTGGGAAAGGGAACCACCAGGAGATCCTTGGTGCTTCTCTGAAGTTGGGTGGTTTTCTTGCAGACGTTTCATGACCCAACTAGTCAACATCGCCAGGGTTAGGAGGGAGGGGAGTTTGCGGAGAGGAGGAGGAGGAGAAAAGATGGGCTGTGATGTCCTTGGTGTTTTTCTGAGCTAGGTGGTTTTCTTGCAGACGTTTTTATTACCCGACTAGGTAACATCACCAGTGCTAGAAGGCAAGGGGGGGTTGTGGAGAAGGAGGAGGGGAAGAGGAGAAGGAGGACTGTGGGGCCCTTGGTATCCTGTGAGCTTGGTTGATTTCTTGCAGACGTTTCATTACCAAACTAGGTAACATTATCAGTGTTAGCAAGGAGTGGGGTTTGCTCTCCGTTTATTTTATATCTCATCCACACTGACAGACAAGCCACTAGAATATAAACCGAGAGTATACCCTACTCTTTACTAGCACTGATGATGTTATCTAGTTGAGAGGCCCGCAAGAAAACCTCCAATCTCAGAGAGCACCAAGGAACTCAAAATCATCATCATCTCCTCCTCCTCATTGCAAACTCCACTCTCTTTTAGCACTGATGATGCTACCTACTTAGGTAATGGAAGGTCTACAAGAAAACAGCCAAGCTTAAGGAGCACCTTCCCCCATCCTGAGCCTCTCAAAGCTTTTCTTACATTTAAATAAGCTGTTTTCTAATGTCAGATAGTAAATGGTATTATATCATAAGCAAATTATCTGCTTCACAGTATGCTAAATCGCACACACACACCCCATTTTATTTTCCTAAACTAAGGTTAAGGCTATGTACGATTAACTTGTCATGGGAATGTAGCTTTAACTGACCTGCTGACTGCTATTGTTGCAATCTAAGTGTGCAGGTGAGATAGTTGGTTTGGTCTTCATTTATTTAATGTGCTCATCCTAAAGCTTTCTGGTCCCTTTGTTCAGCCACAGGAAGACAATGTAAAAGGATTGGATTTATTAACTTCCTGGATTATGTAAAATGGAACATCCATAAGAACAAATTTGGCACGATAAAAGCAACAAAGCGGTCCATTCAGATCTTAAAAATAATAAGCTGGCAGGGAAGAACTTCAAGTCATGTAGATGTAACACTACACTGTGCGAATGAGGTTTCCACATGTTAAAATCTGTAAACATTCGTGTCTAATAATCCAGTGTAATTTATTAGGTAAGAGCATAACTATTGTCAGTGTCAGAAGGTAGTAAGACACATGCTTAAGCATCACATAAATGAGTTTGAGATGCGTTTTCTTTCTCATTCTTTTTATAGTAGGGTATCTACTTTCTGGTGCTTGTTTTCACTTTCACTTTCTAACTTCACCCTGTGGCATGTGAGGTTTAGGAAATATCTAGATTAGAAGTTTCTGGGAATGGACCTTTTATGATATATTCCTTGCCATTGATAGGTGGTTTTTTTTAATATTCAGGTAAAGCTTTTGCTAACATTATGTTATAACAGCAGAGATGTAGAATTGGTTATCACAGCTTGATTCAGCTTTTTGCTTTAGAAGGTTTAAATCTCTCATTCTTTTTCTTTTATATATTTTTATATGCGATTATAGATTTGGGGTAACCCTCTTAACGTTTTAAAACTCCATGAACAAGATTTAGTTAGAAGAATTTGAAAAATACTTGGACTTTAAGTAATGATGTCACTAATTGGATATAATTCTCACAAATCCTGCCTGGAATTAAACATTTCTCCCAAGTTCATCCACCTACACAGTGGTCTGGGTTGGTGTTTCTGAAAACTTACAACAGAAGGGGAAAATCTGATTTTACAAACATAGTCCATATTATTAATTTTGTCATGTACTCTGTGCTTTATTGTAATTGCTTGCTTAGGCACTCATAAGTCAAAGTCATATCCTTGCAGTTAACAGCAAAAATAATACCGTAATTTCCTTCAAGAGTCTGGCCTTTTCTGTTTTTAACCCTCTGTTTACTTGTACATTTATAACTAATGCAGGCGAGTCCTCAACTTACAACAGTTTAGCGACTGCTCAAAGTTACAACAGCTTGAAAAAAGTGATTTATGACTGTTTTTCATACTTACCATTGTTGCAGCATCCCTATTCATGTGCTCAAAATTCAAATGCTTGGCAACTCTTTCATTTATGACAGTTTTAATGTCCCGTGTCATGTGATTCCCTTTTGTACTTAGATGGGGAAGCAAGATTCACTAAACCACGATAATTTAATAACTGCAGTCATTCACTTAACAACGGTGGCAAGAAAGGTCATAAAATGGGGCAAAGCTCACTTAACAACTGTCTCACTTAGCAAGAGAAATTTTGGGCTCAGTTGTCATAAGGCGAGGACTACTTGGAACATACAGTTCCTGAAATACCTAAACTGCAGAAGCAAGAAGATACTCAGAGTCCATATGCTGAATTTTAATACATTCCCAACCCAGATGCAAGGGTGATACACAATTAACACAGTTTATAGCACCAGCAGTATATTTAAACATGCAAAACTTGTTAATCAGAGCTAGAATATAGAGTCAGTTTGATCTAGCGATTAAGGCCCCAAGCTAGACACCAGAAGAGTGTAAATTGAAAACTGGGTGACTTCGGCCCATTCACTTTCTCTCAACCGATTCACTTCACAGGGTTGTTGTGCTGAAAATAGGAGGAAGGTACGTTGGATATGTTTGCTGCCTTGTGTTATGTATAAAAATAATAAAGGTGGGATAGAGATGCATACATGAATCAAACATTGTTTGCTTATTTCACAGAAATTATTTGAGGATATTGGATCCCCAATAACCTGTAGTCCTATAGGATAATGGAACCCGTATTGAGTAACTATGCTTTGGATGTTAGTGTAATACAGTTTGCAGGTTCGTTTAGTAGGGTTTGTGTTCCCTCATTTATGCATATATATTTTTTTTGCTAACACAAAGGGTGTTGTTTATCTAACTCAAAATGAAAATGAATATTAAAATTCCATGAGCTAAGCAAAGAAATGTTCCTCTCTAGCCTTCTTTTTACACAATTGTTGATTTAATAATATCCGTGAATTGTAGAATAATTTTTTAAAAACCCTCCCTTTAATCTTTGTGCCCTTAAGTAGCACAGGATATTAAACACCTGATTTGCTCATTCTGTAATTCAAGCCTGTCTTATATTAATATTAATTTCAGGCAGCGTTTACAGGACGCTTAGAACCTCTGAAAGTTTCTTGCTCACTTTATAGCAGCCAATTTTAATACAGATGTGACTTGTTTTCCTACTCCTGAACCTCTCACGTTGTTGTTTTTTTAATATCGCAAAGAGGAATGTGCTATAAAAGTTTGGGATCACCTCACAAAGCAAAGCTGCATTCAGAATGGTAATTCTGCAGATCATCCTTTCCCCCACCCACGCTCATTTACATACAGATGCCTACATGGAGGTTTATTTTATTACATTTATATCTCACGTTTCCTGTGAGGCATTCACAGCAGCATTATTACTCATTGTTTTAGCCTGTTACAACACTGTAAGATCACAGTTGGGCCGAGAGAAAGTTACCGGTCAGAATTACCCAGTAGATCCAGAGCAAGAGGTTATCCCCAATCTCCTGTTAGTTAATTAATTAATGAACACATAATTAATGTGCTCAACTTGAAATGTTTCTCTTTTTGAAAGAAGTACCAGTATACTCTGAAATAATTATTCTTACGAGTGATTTTGATCTCACTTTGTATATGGAGAACAGAATTAATTCTAAAGTAGTAGTTGCTAAACCTGGTTATTAAAGGCTAACTTCCTATAGGCAAGAATTGCAGAGTCTCCAACCTTCCAGATGTGAGACTCCAGCATACCCTAAGCCTGAATAATCGTGGTTAAGTCACCAGGAATTAAGCAAGCTACAATCCACCAATAATCTCTGAAATTCCCAGTCCATGCTAAGTGCGATGGCAAAGTAATTTTAAAACCTTCCATACCGAAACGGAGGGCAGAAATTGGTAAAAGCATTCCAAATAATAAGAGCATCCTTCTCAGAATAAGAGACTTTAGACAGCACAGTTAATGTTTCCTGAAGATTGCACTTATTTAATTTTCCTAACAAGAATACTGGCGTTAGGAAATTGATGTTACCTGGTAGTGAGGTCATTTATTTGTATTTTAACTGCTACTCTCTGAAATCCTTATGCCTGCTTAAATGTTAGAAATCGATAACAAACCAAGGGACTGTACAGGTAATCCTTGACTTAACAACAATTGAGCCCAAAATTTCTGCTGCAAGAACAATACGTTTATCACAATCTTAGACCCCTGCTAAGTAAAACAGGTTTAAGTGAGTTTGCCCCATTTTGCGTCCTTTTTTGGCTACCCGTTGTTAAGTGAATCACTGTAGTTAAATTAGTCAAATTGCTGTTAAGCGAATCCGACTTCCCTCATTGACTTTGCTTGTCAGAAGGCTGCAAAAGGGGGTTACGTGACCCTGGGACACTGCAACCGTCATAAATACAAGTCAGTTGCCAAGTATCTGAACGGTCCTAAGTATGAAAAACAGTCATAAGTCACTTTTCAGTGCCGTTGTAACTGAATGGTCCCTAAATGAATTGTTGTAAGTTGAGGACCACCTGTATTTTGAGCTTCATTTTTTTAAAAAAATTATTATTTTAATACAGTCAGCAACCTCATTTGTTTAAAGAAAACCCACAAGCAATCCTCTTTTGCAACAAAGTTGTCAAAAATCTATTTTCATTTCAAAACCCTAGATAAATAAAAGCCTTCCCCTCACAGAAAGACAATAAAGAGGAAATTCTGATGCCTCCCAGAGGTTTTATCATTAACATCCCAGGATCTGCTTTTCTTGTAGTGGATTAAAACATTGAGGCACGGGAAAACTTGTAAGATATAACTAAGGCTACATAGCGCCGTTGTAACTTCGAACAGTCGCTAAATGAGCTGTTGAAAGGGCTGCCTTTACTCTGGCCACTCCTTCTCCTCAATCAGATTTTTAATGCATAACTAATCCCTAGATCCAGGAAACGGAATAGAGATTAGCAACTATTAGAAAATAGAAATAGAAACAAAACACTTCCATGGGTTTTATAGCCGGGTTGTATAGCTCAGTTGTTCAACCTTGTGTAGATTTCAACTCCCAGAAGTTTCCAGCCAGCTTGGGAGTTGAAGTCCATGCATCTTAAAGCTGCCAGGGTAGAGACACATTGTTTTGTCTCTAACTTTCCAGTCCAGTTAAAATTTACAAGCTCAGAGGATGAGATAGAACAGACAATACAATAAACAGAACAAGGAGAAAAATAGGAGACTATGAAGTTGGGTGAAATAAAGTTGGGAGAATATACACTAGGAGGTAGAAAAATGGAACCGAAAAAAATTGAAAGATATTTTTGGGAAAAAAAATTGGCAGGTTTATGGGTGGATTGGCAGCAAAAAATATCGGGGAGGGAAATAAAGGTTGGGTTGAATATGAAAGAAATAGATAAGGGCCCGAGGGAGGATTATGGGAGGCAAGCCAAAAAGAAAAGAAATGAAATTTCTAAGAGGGTGAGAGATAATGGATAGGAAGGACTTTTCTTAAAAAAGAAAAGAAAATAAGATTGGCTGTATTAAAAATTAGAATAGGGGAAAAATTTAGAAATAGGGGAAATATTGCTATACATATTTTTGCTTAACACATTTAAAGTGAATATTAGAGGTTAAGATTAGAGTTTGAAAAAGGATGTTATTAGGTATGTTCAAAATAATGCTATCACTATTAGAAGGATGCACCAAACATTGAATAATTGAAACATTATTCAATGTATAACAACATTAGATTAATGTAGTAACTTTCAAGATTGGCCATACTAAAAATTAGAATAGATAAAAAATTTAGTAGCAAATATCGAATAATTGAAAATGAAAATTATGTGCTGATAAAGTTATGTATAACAACATTAGACCACGTAAGTTTGATTAGTAATTCTCGTTGTATTTACCGCTTTTGTAATCAAAATGAATGACACTCACACCACAACGTTCACAAAATGATATTGATGCATGTTTAAAAAAAAACCTACAAAAAACCCCCTTATATTTTTAGAAGAAGCTCAACACATCAGAATTAATAATCTAGTTTTAATAGTCTAGTTTTGGCCTAGCATTGTTGAAACTTTAAAACTATGATTTATTGAATAAGCCTTGTTAGCTGAGCTCATGAAATCTATCTGTCTGTCTCTTTGTCTATCATATCTGTCTGTCTGTCTGTCTATCGTATCTCTCTCTCTCTATCATCTATTGACTGTATCTATCTACTGAATCCATCTATCCATCTGTCTATCTTATTCTGCCCATCTTGTAACAAAACTACTCTGGGCGCCTTAAAGCATTAATTAAATCATAATTAGCCTCTCAGAGCTGTTTCTTAACTGAGAGATGGGTGGCAAATAAATTTGATAATAATAAAATAATGTTTTATAAATAAATAGTTGATGAAAATGGCTTCAGTCCTTAGAAACTGAAGTAGAAAGGTAGCATTGCAACCGGAACAAGAATCATAGTGGTTTCCTTAGCAAGCCAGAGATACACCCAGGATTTGAAGCTGGCTTTAGAGTCCCAAAAGAGTAGAATCTGACATAATGCTGGTTTATTCCTCATTACAGTCCCCACTAGTGGGAAGAACCAAATGGATGTTCCTAGTGACTCAGAAGTTTTCATGTGACCCATATGACACTCACACCAACAGTAAATCTGGGAGGACTGTCCCCACCTAAGGTCACAGATTCTCACATGAGTCTTATGATGGATGACTATCCTGTGGCATTTTCTTTTCATTTCAGTTTCTAAAAGAAGCAAGCTAATTGGCCTGGGTTCGGATGAAACTCTATGTAAACTTGTACAGGAAGTGTAACGTACCGAACACTGGATATTATCAAGCAAACAGTGACACACTCCTAAAACTTTCCTAGCCACATAATTACGACATCGTCTTTAATACTACCCAGGGTGATGCCATCTCCTTGGGAAATTCCTCATTGCTGAACTGGCAGACTAGTGACCGAGTTTTAAGTTCTGTCTCTTTTTCACTTCTTGAATTCAGAGCATTCTGAAGACAGTTTGAGAGGTTGTTCTAAGTTGGCTTTGAATTTCTGCCTCCCAAGACAAGGAAACAGCAAGCTGGTTTATTAGTGTTTGCCTGCACAGCTCAATTGTCAAACATTTACTCGTCTGAAAGCCTGCGTAAGCTGAATGCCTCAGGCACACCCATGAAACCAAGGCAAGATTTGTATAGTGCAGGTCCAATCCCTCATGAGAGATTTCTATTTTTGTTACCTTTAAGCTTAGTATTCGTAGCTAATTATATCCAGCTACTCTATGGATTCTGCGGGTTACTCCTGCTCCAACCAAATCTTCATGGTTTCACCAAACCGTGTCAATTCATGATGGTGATATTGATTCAATCTCGAAGCAGAATTACAGAATAAGAATGGGAAGGGTCCTTGGGGGTCATCTAGTCCAGGGGTCTGCACACTTAAACCCTCAAAGAGCCATTTGGACCCGTTTCTCACACAAAACACCGGGAGCCAATAATTTAACAACTGGTACGACTGGGTGGGCGTGGCCAACTCCCATCACTTATTCCCACCCAGTTGGTGAACTGATAAATTATTGGCTGCTGTGCTCTTTTTTTTAACCTCACAAGTAGAATAAATTAACACTCAGGTTTATACACAGTATGTTTGTTTATATTGTAAATGGTCTTCTCTTGGCCTGAAGACCTCTTGGAAGAGCTGGGTTAGAATGGTCAGTTGGACAGTCTATCTTGGAAAGAGTCTGATGAAATAAGTGGCGATTTTCCTACATTTGATATCATGCCTTTCAATTTATGCTTCTGTTACATTAAAATTTATTACTGATTGGCAGTTCAGTTATTGGCTACAACACACTCTATCATCTTACCTTTGTGCTAACTCTGTAAACTGCTTAGAGATGGTTGAAAGCCCTGATAAGTGGTATATAAATCTAATGCTATTGCTATTAATCCTTGTTTGTTTCCTTGGAGTGATATTCATTACTTGCTGGAAGTGAACAAAGATTTATTTATATTTATTTACAAATAAGACGGGGAACATAACCAACACACCTTCCTCCTCCAACTTTCCCCATCGCCACAACAACCTTGAGAAACACATTGGTCTGAGAGAGGAGGACTGGGATAAAGTGCTCAGATAGCATTTAGCAACAGCCTTTAGATTTATATACTGCTTCACAGTGCTTCATAGGCCTCTCTAAGCAGTTTACAGAGTCAGCCTCTTGCCCCCAACACTCTGGGTCCTCACTTTACCGACCTCGGAAGGATGGAAGGCTGAGTCAGCCTTGAGCCTGGTGAGATTCGAACTGCCTAACTGCAGGCAGATATAATACAAACTTGTAGTAGCAGCCACTAAATTGGTAGAAACCAACATTTTGAAGTGGTGATGTTGATCTGTGTATGTGTCCTCATGGACATCCGTCTGGTTTGGATGTGTGTTGTAGGCAAATTAGCTATCTTCATAACCAATCAACAACGCTATCTTGTTGGTATGCTATTCTTGACATTTTCGTTTCAAGCTTTTATTACCACGCTGAGCCTTTGCTAACTATATCAATATTGGGATAGGAGTAGTGCTCCCAGTTTCGAAGTCATCCTTCCCCAAGTCATGTTTTAAAAATAAAACATTTACTATAAGACAGGGGGTCTCCAATCTTGGCAACATTAAGACCTGTGGACTTCAACTCCCAGGATTCTGGGAAGAATTGAAGTCCACAAGTCTTAAAGATGCCGAAGTAGGAGACCCCTGCTATAAGAAGTATTTTTTTAAACAAAATTTAAGAGAAAGAGCTATTTTAAGAGGAAAACTTAACAGATGCAAGAGTGCTAAAGCTTCTCAGAAATAATAACCTCTCTTTGCACACATTGCTTAATAGAAAGAAAATGTCACTGTGAAAATTGCTGTATTACTACTAAATATTTATAAATAATTTAGAAAGAAAGGGGTGTGCCCTCTATATTATATGTTGTCACCTTTTTATTTTGAATTTCCAACCGGGCCCAAGGCAAGCAGATTACCAGGGACACAGATCCTGAGTTTTTATCATCGCCTTCCTGAAGAGGGCTCTAACACTCAACTTATAACAGTTCATTTAGTGAGTGTTGAAAGTTGCAGTAGCACTAAAAAATGGAACTTGTGGCCGTTTTTCACACTCATGACCATTTCAGCATTCCCCGTTGTCCCGTGATCGGAATTCGGAAGCTTGGTAACTGACTTGTATTTATGACGGTTGCAGCATCCCCGGGGTCAAGCAATCCCCTTTTGGGACCGTCCGGCAAGCAAAGTCAACGGGGAAGCCAGATTCATGGAACAGAACAGAATAGAATAACAGAGTTGGAACGGGCCTTGGAGGTCTTCTAGTCCAGCCCCTTACTTGGGCAGGAAACCATATACAAGTGATTGCTATAGTGCACTGTAAGCCGCCCTGAGTCTCCGGAGAAGGACGGCATATAAATGGAAATTAAAAAAAACAAAAAAAACCCCTGCCCTATTAATTTAAGAACTCTCAGTGATTCATCTAGCAGCTGGGGCAAGAAAGGTCATAAAACAGGGCAGAGCTTGCTTAACAATGGTCCCACTCCGCAAGAGAAATTTGGGGCTCCACTGGGGTCGTAAGTTGAGGACTACCTGTATAACGTAGTGCTAGAATGCTGGCTGGTGTTAAGTCTGAATTCTCTGTGAAAGTCAAATCAGAGGAATTGTGCCGTTTCCAGATGGTTCCCAATTTTAGCTCTCTTCTCCGTAGCTCCTTGTAGTAAACCTGTAGCATGACAAGAGGAACAAAAGGGGGGGAAGATGGACTATGAGACAGTTTGACTTCAACTGAGACAATAACGAAAGTAAAAACAAGACACGTGTTTTCCTGAATATCACGAGATTATTTTGGCTGATATGCTTAATATGCTTTTTTTCCCACTCTCTGCTCTCTTTGGCTTGTAGGAGCTTGAAGAAATCCGCAAATGTGGAATGAAGAATTTCCGTAATATCCAGGTGGACGAAGCTAACTTATTGACTTGGCAAGGGCTTATTGTTCCCGTGAGTGCAAAAGTAACCTCTTGTAATTGTTAAAATGCACCAGAGCTCTGGTGAACTCTTTAATTTTCCTTAAACACCCTGAAACCTTTAGGTTCGTCCTTGCAGAACAGGTCCAGCTAATCCGTGGGTTTTCCAGAGTGAAGAAGGTAAAAAATATATATATTTCTGGGCAAATGCCCCCGAATAATTAAATTAGCTGCCATCCATCTTTGCATTAAAAGAAGAGTATTTATAATTTCTAAAGCCCTTCAACCTCTAAATCATTGTGCAGTGGTTAAAAACTTAAAAGAGAAACCGAGCCCAAGAGAAGCTCCTGTTGTTGTGCAGCTAACAAAACACAACAGCAAAGAAAGAAAGAAAAAAAATAGATGTGAAGGAAAAATGAAAGGGAGAAAAAACTCACAAGTCTTAAAAGCTTCAAAATGGGCCTTAGAATATAGCCAGCTAAAATAGCAGCTAAAGTGACGGTGATGTGGATTTGTTCCTAGCACCCTCCGAGAACCCCAGCATTCAACGTAATATGCAGGTATGGGAAACGTAGAATTTATTTCAAGAAATTTAAATTTCATTTCCTATCACGGAGTGTTGCATCCAGTTGTGATCGTACGAGTAGGACTACCACCAGCTTGTCATTCTTGGTTTTAAAAGTGATTCCCTTTATGGCCCCAAGAGCCACTTTTCCAAATGGTAAAGTCTCCTTGAACATGAGGACTAGCTGCATGGCTGGGAAGCTAAATTCCAGGTCTAAACATCTGTCCCTCACATCCCACAGGTATTGGGCAGGGCAGGAAATGCTCTCTTAAGAGAGTCCTTGGGTTACAACCACTCACTTAGTGACTATTTAAAGTTAACGATGACACTGAAAAATGATGAGCATTACAGCATCTCCTTGGTAACGTGATCAGAATTTGGACACTGGCATATACTTACGACTTGCACGATCCTGGGGTCAAGTGATCACCATTTTTGACCATCCCAGCCGGTCTCCAACAAGCAAAAGCCAATGGGGGAAGTGGAATTCACTCACCAACTGCATGATTCATTTAACAATGGAAGTGTATCGCTTAACAACCGTGGCAAAAAAAGCCGTAAAATGGGGTACAACTCACTTTAACATCCGTTTTATTTAGCAACAGAAATGTTGCATCCAGTTGTGATCGTACGAGTAGGACTACCACCAACTTGTCATTCTTGGTTTTAAAAGTGATTCCCTTTATGGCCCCAAGAGCCACTTTTCCAAATGGTAAAGTCTCCTTGAGCATGAGGGCTAGCTGCATGGCTGGGAAGCTAAATTCCAGGTCTAAACATCTGCCCTGTCTAAATTTTAAACCCATTCGTAATTATTCGAAGCTTTGTGTCTCTTTGGAAAAACAACAACCCCAGTTGTCATGGGGTTTCTTCTTTCCTTGCCTCCTTGTAGGCAAGTGTGCCGATCAAATTCCAGGGTTATTAAAACAAAAGATGAACAATTCATAGAAGGGAGGGAGGTTTCAAGCTGTTACCTAACAGGAAAAATAAAACCCTCAGCGCTGACTCCTTTCACTCCCTAAGAGTTGACTTTTTGATTTGATAAAGGCTTTGATTTCCTTCTGACAAAGGCACGAATAGTTTTATGATTTGACAAAAGCATAAATCAAGGCTGTGAGGCTGGAGGGACAACCCAATACCTACTGGGAGACACCTAGAACAAAGAAAAATAAAGTAAAACTCACAATGTACGTCACACATTGCAGCGTACAAATGTGTGATGTTTCCCTTCCTTGTGTTCAGCCAAGAGACAGCCGGTCAGCAGCTGAAAAGTTGGAACTCAAAGGCACCTGAGGACACATGAGGCTGGGCCACGCTCGCCCTGCCGTCTTGGTGTCATCTAAGGAACATTTTTAACGCGCCAAACCTGGTCCCTCTTAACTCCTAAAGAAAGGTAGTCATGGCCTTAACAATTTGTTTAGTGACTGTTCAAAATTACAAAGGCATTGAAAAAAGTAACTTGGTGTATTTCCTTGAAAATAAGACCCATCTGGAAAATAAGCCCTGGCATGATTTTTCAGGATGCTCATAAGATAAGCCCTACCTCAAAAATAAGCCCCAGTTAAGTTCATCAGCCAGACGGACACATTTAGTGCTGTATTTCCTCCAAAATAAGACCTAACCAGAAAACAAACCCTAATGCGTCTTTTGGAGCAAATGTAAGACCCGGTCTTATTTTGGGGGAAACACGGTATGACCCTTTCTCACACTTAACTGTTGCAGCATCTCCATAGTCATGTCAAAATTTGGATGTTTCGCTGCTGACTCATATTTATGACGGTTGCAGTGTCTTTTTTTGTGAACTGACAAGTCAAAGGAAGCCAGGTTTGCTTCCCAACCATATATCTAACTTAATAAGCTGCAGCGATTCGCTTAATGACGGTCTCAAAAGAAAGCCATGAAAGGGCTCACTTAGCAGCAAAGGTCTCACTTAGCACCAGAAACGTGGGTCCCATTGTAATCGTAAGTCGAGAACTAGTTGTATAAAAAGTTTCGTTCGTGAGTGAATAATTTACTTTGAAGGATTGAATATTCCCTGCCTCTTTTATTTATTTCCATTTCCTCCAGGTTTCCCCCCCACCCCAAACAAAGGTTGAATGTGTTACCCGCCCAGAACGAAGGAATGTGTATTTTCCATTCACACACTGAATATATCTTTGAATAGAGATGCTTTTTAAAAACAAAATAGTCAAGTTGTATCTTGCAATTCTGTTGCAGAGTTGTGGGTGCCTTGTTTTATTTCTTTTTAACAAGTCACTACATTGAGAATAATAGCCCTTCAACTGTTTCATCCAGATACTAGTTTTACAAGATAATCCTTCCAGCAGGCTTTTATTGGTAAATTCCTAATCGTTCTTCTTCGGTAAACAATTCTGTAAATTGTATTGAATCTGTATATGTGTGAACACTCCTTTGTGCAAAAAGTTAACACAGGCACACAGCCAAACTCTGGGCCGCTGACACCCCAAGGACAAAAGAATATGTACAACAATAAAAGCCAGAGAAACAGTATAAAAAACCCAGAGTGGGTATTCAGTTAAGAAACCCACCTTCCCGTTTTTTTCAGGAAATTGCATAAAACAAACTCAATTCTGCTGATAAAGATTGCAATGTGTGAGTTCTTTTAAAAAAAAACACAGATTTTTTTAAAAAATAATAATAATTAAATGAGTTAGATTGCTAAAAAGTTGGGGGGAGGCATGGAAGGGGGCCTTAAGAAAAGACTAGATTTAGATCTAAAAACAAATCTCTAACAGTAAAACAAACCCACAAAAGATTTTCTGTGCCCTTCATTCTCATCTTTGAACCACCTGTTCTTCTAAGGTACTGGAAGAGTCCTTTTAAAAGAATCCTTTAAAAAATATTTTTGAGCGATAGATCTTGTACAGGTAGTCCTCGACTTATTAAACCCAAAATGTATGTGGCTAAGCAAAACATTTATTGAGTGAGTTTTGCTCCATCTTGCAACCTTTCTTGCCATGGTTGTTAAGTGAATCACTGCAGGTGTTAAGTTAGCAACACCGCTGTTAAGTGAATCGGGCTTTCCTGTTGACTTTCTTTGTCAGAAGGCCACAAAAGGGATCACATATTTTTTTAATGACCCCATAATCCCCTTGTGGGGTGGAATCTGGGCAACTCAGTGGAGCTAGCAAAGTGTTTTAATGGCCGGATGCCCTTCCTGTTGCCAATGCAGAGTGTTTTTCAGCAGATACATTCTCACTGTGCCCAGAGAAAGAAATAGCTGCCTTTGCCTAGGATCGAACTCATAGCCTCCTGATTGTGAGGCCAGAGCTTGACCTCTAGGCCACCATACCACACTACAAAAGGGGGATCACATGACCCCAGGATATTACAACTGTCATAAGTCCATGCCAGTTGCCAAGTATCTGGAGCTTGATCACATGATCATGGGAATGCTGCAATGGTCATGTGATAAACAGTCACAAGTAACTTTTTTCAGTGCCATCGTAACTTTGGATGGTTGCTATAAACAAATGGCTGTAAGTCAAGGACTGCTTGTATATCTGACCCCTCTCCATTCAGATTTCCTCTGAATTCTTCCTCTGGTTGTCTTGGGCTGCTTTTCATACCTTCTCTCACCTCTCGTAGGACAACCCTCCGTACGACAAGGGGGCGTTCAGAATCGAAATCAACTTTCCTGCAGAGTATCCATTCAAACCTCCCAAGATCACATTTAAAACGAAAATCTATCACCCTAACATCGATGAAAAGGGGCAGGTTTGTCTGCCAGTAATTAGTGCTGAAAACTGGAAACCAGCCACCAAAACTGATCAAGGTAAGAGAGCTCCAGTCGTTTTGGCTATCGATGTCTATGCTAAACCTTAATTTTGGGATGGGGTGTTCTCTGTCGTGGCCTTTAAAGCACGAGTATGCTGGGCTATTTAAATCTTGGAATGGAATCACTTTCGAGGGAGAATGGATTCTGATTTTTCTCATTCCTCCCTCCCTAGCTTAGTTTAAAATCTGAATTTATCGCAAAGAATAAAAAAGGAGATTTCCGGGCAGCTACATCTGAAAACAATTTGTCCAGTATTCAAGGCATGTCCAATCAACCGTATTCATCGTATCTCTTGAATAAAACCCCAGCTAGGCAGCTATAAGGTGTTTTAATATGCTTTCAGCCAATTCTTAAATGGTTTATTCTAATAATCCAAGATGGGCCCTGATATTCCTCATCCGGCATTCTTTATTTTCACGTGTGTTTGAGTGTGGATTCAGAACTTGTTCTTTCTGTAAGGAAAACCTTTGCACACACATTATTTTGTGCAAATATAGCAGTTCCTCCATTCATAAATCTGAATATACCACCATTACGGCGGCTGATGCGGTTAATCAAATATACCACTGAAGATTGTCGTACGTAATGGCTCCAGATGTAACATAATCTGTTCCATTTTGCTTTAGCACATTCCAGTCAGTCGTGGTTTATCTATCTATTTATTTATTTATTTATTTAATTGCATTTATACACCGCCCTTCTCCCGTTGGGGACTCAGGGCGGTGTACAGGGCATTAAAATAAAATGAGGACCCAGATTGTGGGGGCAATAAGCTGACTGTGTGAAATGCCACTTGGGGGGGCGAGAGCCCTAATGA
>JANHFR010002353.1:40277-56927 GCA_032468015.1 Mimophis mahfalensis | reverse complement strand
GTACCCTGGGCCATTGCCATATAGGGCTTTGTAGATGATAACCAGGACCTTGAAGCGCACCCGGAAAGCAACCGGCAGCCAGTTGAATGTTATTTTAACATTAGTTAATTATTTTAGTTACTGCTTTTAAAGTTGGTTTTTATTTTTAAGCTTCTTCTGTTTCACATTTTTTTCATAGTTGTAAGCTGCCCTGAGTGTTGGATTCAACAGAAAGATGGGCTATAAATTCAATCGTAAATAAAATAAATGTAACCATTATTTTTTTTGCAAGAGATTTGGGCTATTTGGCACATGGGTGAATCTGGGATTCTAGACTGAGGGAACATTGGTGTACATATGTCTGCACCATAAAATGAAGATGTATGTATGAACTACTGCAAACTATTGTATTGACTCATTTAAGGACAGTTTTGCTTGAATGCTTGAATTGCTTGATAATTGGAATTAATTTTGGTTTTCATATTGTTAAGTAGAATTGAATTAATATAAGTGAATATAAATGAAACTAATCAGTATAAATGAATTAATATAATATAAATGAAATTAAATTGGTTTTTAGTGATTGCTGAAATTATGTAACAAAGTAAAAAGTTATAGAGATAAAATGGGAATTAAGGTATCTATTGCCTGTATATGCTTGGATAAGATAATAGAAACAATTTAAATCTGAGAAATATGATAGAATATGATAGAAAGTAAGGATATTATTATGAATTGGATTAATATGATTGTACCCCAAAACAATTCTGTTCACATAGGAGATATATATGCAAAGAAAAAAAATAACAAAAAATTTAATAAATAAAAAAGCACAGTTTGCTTAAAATGTAACAAAGAGTTACAGGGACATTCCTAGGAAGAAAAATACCAAATGCGTATCCAAGTTTCAGAAAAAAATAGAAGGAAATTAGACGATAGCTCACATAAACAAAATATAGATAAAACAAGAGATGTTTTTATTGCTTTACTGACTAAAGCAAGATCTTTGATTCTGCGATCATACCAGAATAAGAAATATAGTAAGGCTAACCAGTATATTAGAATTTCTGATTATTTTTCTAAGCAAGTTTTAAAATAAATAAATAGTTTATGGCTATTTATTTTATTGATTAATTTGGGAAAGAAATATGGAGAAAGAATAAATCCCCTCCTGATCAGGCACTGGGCTTTATGTGAGGTACAAACTCCCTTTGTACCAAGGAGTTGATCTAAAATTTGCTATACAGCTATGATGCCCTGAATTTGTAAATGTGTGGATGAAGTTTTCCTTGATATCATGCTCCTAATTTCATTTTGCAAAATGTATCAGCATCTTTTAATGGTGATGATACATCAGTTGCAATGTAGCAAACTATGCTTATCTCCTGGTTGTAAAGCAACTAACTGAACTGTCTCTTCAAACACTATTTTCTTCATTTTTTTTTTAAAAAATCCCATTTATATGCTGCCCTTCTCCAGAGACTCACGGCGGCTTACAATACGTGAAGCACAAATCAATGTGTTTAGCAATAGCTTTCATTCTTGGTATATGCCTGCTTATTATTAGTGGCATTTTTACAAGGTCAGCTTATTGGCCCCAACAATCTGGGTCCTCAATTTACCTACCTCAGAAGGATGAAAGGCTGAGTCAACCTTGAGCCTGGTGAGATTCAAACATGCCTTAATTACAGGCTAGCTGACTGCTAGGCTAAGTCCTTACAGCCTGCTCCACTAAGGTCTGTTCATAGTACTCATTTCATATTGTTGTAAGGCAGAGGTGGGTTTCAGCTGCTTCGGGCAAACCAGATGTTAATTTGCCATCTGGTTTGCTGAACTCGTAGATAGAACACCTGGCTGGCCCTTCCCACCCCACAGGGCAAGCACAGAGGGTCTGGGAGGGCAAAACCTGGCTCTACTGGAAGTTCTGAAACAAGGCTATTTTTGGCCTCCGAAAGGCCTGCAGAGGCCAGGGGAGGCCATTTTTGCTCTCCCCAGGCTCCAGGGAAACCCCTGGGCCTGGGAAGGGTAAAAACTGAGCTTCCAGGGAAGGCCCAAAATGGGGCTATTTCCGGCCACTTTTTGCCCTCTCTAGGCTCCAGGGAAGCCACGTTCTACCCAGCAACCAGGCAGAGAACCAATTGCTGGAATTTTTGAAACCCACCCCTACGATTTTAAAAAAAGACATTTTTATATCAGTGCAATAACAACAGCGTGTTAGAAGTCAATGTGGCATTGCCATTAATGAGTGCAGTCACAATGATTGTGAATGTAGGCCCGTGAATAGTTAGCAGTTGCTTTTCGGTACTGAAGATTCCATTGAAAAGCTGCTTGCCACGTGACCATTTTTTTAAAATGTAAAGGAATAATTAATACTGTTCAATACTGTAGTTGTAAAAAGAGGTTTATTACACTGTCAATCCAGCAAAAAAGTCATATTGCTTCTGTTAGATCCGGAGATCAGGTGTGGGAATGAGGACTTGGGAAGCCAAGGGTGATTCAACGCAACAGCTCTTTATTTCATAGTGAGGACCCAGCAACTGGCCGGGAGAGAAACAACCCTTTAAGTACTGTTGGGACCAGCCCATTCGCCAATGAACTTGTGGGGATTTCCAGCCGAAACAATTCAAATACTTAACACCCCTTCTCCCCAGAATGCACTTTGAGTCATTAATATATATTTAACATACATAATCATTCAGGTGACTAGGGCATGCCTGCACCCTTGTTGACCTGCACAGCTCAGTTGGAGCTGGGCATTGAGCGGAGCGGACTGTTTTGCTGGGCTCCACTCCACCCCCTGTCGGCCTGGTTGCCTGGGCATGTCCAGCCTCTCGACGCGTGGACTTTGACTGCCTGCTGCTAAGTCTTCTGTCTCTTCTTCGGGCGTCGTTTCTGGGGGAGGCATTCTGGGGGTCTGTGAGTCTTTTTGTTAGATATTTGAATTATTTCGGCAGGAAATCCTGGCCAGCCCATTGTCTAATGGGCTGGCCCAAACAGTATAAAAGGAACAGAGTTTTCCCCAGCCGTTTGCTGGGACCTCACTATGTATTAAAGAGCTGTTGCGTTGAATCACTCTTGGCTTCCCGAGTCCTCATTCCCATGCCGGATCTTCGGATCTAACACTGGCGATGAAGGTGGGATACTGAGGCATGAGCCAGCACGACCCAGTGAGTTCCGGAGCAACGAGCCGCACCATGGCTACCTATTCCGCTCCCCCGCCATTCCAGCAGAAGACGGAAAAATGGGAGGACTACATGAACAGTTTCGAGTGTTCCCTCCAAGCCATTGAGCTCGGCAGCATATCAGATGACAGGAAAAGGGCATTTTTCCTGACCCACTGCGGCAGCACCGTCTATGCCATCACTAAGGCTCTGGTAGCCCCGACTTCAGTAATGTCCGTGTCCTGGACGACCCTGCAGACAGCGCTCAAAAAGCATTAGTCTCCGACTCCGTCCAAGTATGTTCACAGAATTGAATTCCGAGACCATTTCCAGAGGGAGAATGAATTGATAAATGATTACATTGCCGCACTATGGGCAGCCGCCATTCCGGCTGAATTTGGAAACTATCTCGATGAATGCCTCATCGAGCAAGTGATCCAAGGGGTCACCAACAGCTGACTCAGGAGGCGCCTCCTAGCCCACCAAGAACTCACCCTATCGATTGTGCTAGATGAAGCACGGGTGCACGAATCATCCTCATCCCCAGTGACCACATTACAAAGACCCAGGATGACCCCAGGAATGACAAAGGCAGCCTCCGTGCACTACGAGGAGGCCATCCCCGATGAGGGCGAGGCGTCAGGTGAGGATGTGTGCACAAGAGAAGGGGGAAACCCAGAGAGAAGCAGCCACCACTGTGCCAGCTGCGGCGGCCCCCACCAACGGTCCCATTGCAGGTTCCAAGATGCAATATGCCGCCACTGTGACAAGCGAGGGCATATTGCTCAAGCCTGCCGAGCGAAAACCCAGTGAGCTGAGCAGAAAACACAGAGAGAAATTTCCCGCCAAAGGAAATGGCGGGCAGAGACAAAAGAGCCAATCGGAGGTGCCATTTTAATGGCAGCGCCAAGTTCGAAAGAATGGAAGTGCACACCCTCAGCATCGACCAAGTGAACATGGAAAAGGGAAAAAAAATCTTCACAACCGTACAAATCGATGGGAGAGACTGCCAAATGGTGATTGACTCCGGCTCACCCATCTCTATCATCTTGTGGAACTGGGTCAAGCAAGCTTTCCCCGAGCTCCAGCACCAAGACCTCGACCCGCAGTGCATCCGAATCCAGGACTGCCAAGGTAAGACCCTCCCCATCGCAGGCAGGAGAGAATTCCTTGTCCACTATGGCCAAACCGCAGCCACTTTGCCAGTCACCATATTGCACAGCCAATTCCCCAGCCTCTTGGGAATGAACTGGTTCCCAGCACTTGGCCTGAGCATCGCCGGAGTGCACAGTATCGCCGGCAGCACAAACGATGCGGCCGCCATACGAAGTGACCTCCTGACGGAATTCAAGGACGTCTTCGAGGCAGGACTGTGCAGGTATGTGGGGACCCCCATCTCATTCACGCTCAACCCCAACGTTGCCCCAATCCACTTAAAGGCCAGGCAGGTCACCCTAGCACTCAAGCCAAGGGTCGAAAAAGAACTGGACAAGCTCGTGGCTCAAGGGATCCTAGTTCCCATAGACCACGCTAGGTGGGAAACCCCAATTGTAACACCAATAAAGCCAGACAGATCCGTGCGCATTTGTGCTGATTACAAATGCACAATCAATAAGGCCTTACAGCCGAGCGCCTATCCAGTTCCTGTTATCCATCATCTACTACACTCCCTGGGGCCAGGAAATTTTTTTGCAAAATTAGACCTGGCTCAGGCATACCAGCAGCTACCAGTAGATGAAGCTACTGCAGAGGCCCAAACAATAGTGACCCACCGGGGGGCCTTCAAATGCACCCACCTCCAGTTTGGGGTCAGCATCACACCCAGGTTGTTCCAGAGCACTATGGAGAGGCTCCTCCATGGCCTCCCTGGAGTCGTGCCATATTTCGACAACGTACTCGTCATCGCCAACGACCCTAAACAACTAAAAGAGCGACCAGCTGCTGTCCTGACCAAGTTTAGAACGGTCGGCCTCAGAGTTAAAAAAGAAAAATGCTTACTGGGAGTTCCCTCCATAGAAATTCTGGGCTACCGCATCGACCAAAAGGGAATTCACCCCACTGAAAGCAAGGTCAGGGCGATTAAGGATGCCCCAACCCCAAAGTCTAAGCAAGAACTTCAGGCTTTTCTAGGACTGTTAAATTTCGCTGCGTAGGGCAGTTGTGGCGCCAGTGATGCTGTGCACTCCAGTAATGCCCAAGCCGAGTGCTGGGAACCAGTTTATCCCCAAGAGGCTAGGGAATTGGCCATGCACTATGGTGAGCGGCAAGGTGGCTGCGGCTTGGCCATAGAGGACGAGGAATTCGTTCCTGCCTGCCATTTCTGCTGGAATGGCGGGGGAGCAGAATAGGTAGCCATGGCACAGCTCGTTGCTCCGAAACTCACTGGGTTGTCCTGGCTCATGCCTCAGTATCCCACCTTCGTCGCCAGTGTTAGATCTGGAGATCAGGTGTGGGAATGAGGACTTGGGAAGCCAAGGGTGATTCAACGCAACAGTTCTTTATTTCATAGTGAGGACCCAGCAACTGGCCAGGAGAGAAACAACCCTTTAGGTACTGTTGGGACCAGCCCATTGGCCAATGAACTTGCAGGGATTTCCTGCCGAAACAATTCAAATACTTAACAGCTTCCATTGAACTGAATTTTATTTTGAATTAAAATTAAAATTAAGACTTCAAAAGGTACACACTGTATGAGGAATGAACATTTAGGAATTAAGGACATAAAAATTCATGGATCATAATTCTTTAGTATTGGTATCTCATGAGTATGCTCACAAAAAACTATAATGATTATTTTTTTAAAAAAATCCATGTCTTAATAAAATGTATGTATAAATTATGTGCTATATCATTCTAATTCCTGGAATTCTAATGCGTGAACATTTATATCTTGAGGCAATCCCTAATGCTCAGTTCATCGTACATAGAAGACTAAAATGGGAGAACCAGATATACAAGGGCTGTACAAAATATTTAAACAAGGCAGTTTTCAAGCCTATTGGTTAACTGAAATGTCTATTCCCAAAAATAATTTCATGTCATATAAGAAAGGACTCAGTAAACACAATTAAACATGGAATAAGTTAAAGTAACGCTTAATTCTCCTCAAGACTAAAGAGGCAGACTGATGAAATGATGCAAGGATCTAATTTTACTTGAAACCAGAGCAGGAGTAGGAAGGCTGCAAATGTTGAACAGGCAAGTTGAAAGTTAGAATTAAAGCTGCCAAACCAATCTTCAATCCAAGGCAATATATGTCTGAGCATACTGTATATATGTCTGTATGCTATTATACAGTAATATACTGAGAAGCGGACATGGACTCACTGATGGGTTCAAAATTGAGAAAGGAGTTTGGCAAGGCTGTATACTGACACCTTGCCTATTTAATTTATATGCAGAGCACATCATGAGAAAGGCAGGGCTAGATGAATCACAATTAAGACTGCAGGGAGAAATATCAACAACCTCAGATATGCAGATTATACAACTCTAATGGCAGAAAGTGAAGAGGAACTAAAGAGCCCTTGATGCAGGTGAAGGAGGAGAATGCAGAAGTCGGTTTGAAACTCAACATTAAGAAAATTGAGATCATGGCATCTGGCTCTCTCAATTCCTGGCAAATAAGTGGGGAAGAAATGGAGATAGTGACAAATTTTATTTTCCTGGGCTCCAAGATCACCACAGATGGGGACTACAGCCAAGAAATTAAAAGATGCTTGTTCCTGGGGAAGAAAGCTATGGCAAATGTAGACAACATACTAAAAAGCAGAGAAATTACCCTACCAACAAAAGTGCATATAGTCATGGTTTTCCCAGTTGGTTTTCCCAGTTGCAATGTATGGCTGTGAAAGTTGGATTATAAGGAAGGCCGAGAGTTAAAGAATTGAGGCTTTTGAACTATGGTGCTGGAGAAGACTCTTGGACTGCAAGGTGATCAAACCGGTCAGTTCTAGAGGAAATCAACTCTGACTCCTCTTTAGAAGGCCAGATCCTGAAGATGAAACTTAAATACTTTGGCCACAAAATGAGAAGGAAGGACTCACTGGAGAAGAGCCTAATGCTGGGAGCAATTGAGGGCAAAAGATGAAGTGGACAACAGAGAATGAGGTGGATGGATGGAGTCATGAAGCAGTGTGAGCTTAAATGGACTCTGGGATGTGGTGGAGGACAGGAATTCTCAAAAGACAGGAAGCCTCAATTGTCCATGGGGTCATGATGGGTCAGACATGACTTCACAACTAACAACATGCTATTATATTGATCAAAATAGGATAGAAAGTTATTATTTTCAACATGTGCAATAAATCTCCTCATCCTTTTTTCAGTGGAGAAAACCCATTCCTGCTCCTTACAATTTCCTGTATGATTCATGAATAATTATGATTATTTTTGTTTTCACACCTATCATTATTTGCTTTGTTGTCTACATAGTTTGAAAATACTTTGCTGCTTTTTTTTGCAAGATATTGTTTTTCTGTTAGCTGTATTTTATGCACACAAACTCTAGACCATACTCTTTCTTCCTTTCCACTTGGTCCTGCACATGCTCTTGATTTCTTCTTTCCTTCTTCTTTTACAATGATTATTGATTGCTGCTAGAAAAGCTGTTATTCCTGTTGAAGTGTTTGTAATGGCCTTCTTCTTGCATTTAAACAAAATACTTCCCTTGGTGGTGGTTGGTTTTTTAAAAATCTGATTAGCACTGGTCTATATTTAGGTCGATGGCAAGAGATACTCCAGCACTCTTTATTTTAAGTTGTATTCCTGAATTTCTCTCTCCACATCAACCTATTGCCCCTTTCTCATTAAATCATTAAAGTGTACTTGTTCAAAACCTATAGGTGCTGAACAACCTGCTGTTATTTTTCATTAGACCTTGTTTGGAATGAGACTATTATTTTACAAGACTATTATATCAACTCGTGAACTTCCCTGACCCGCTCCTAAGTTGCCATAGGCAGCGGGAAGGGAAATCACGCCTTGCAGCTACACCAAGGAATTTATTCCTCAGTCATATCATGATGCAGTCTAGCCAAGTAAGTCAAGGCTATCTCCACAGATACCAGAAATGCCTGGAGCGAGTGACTTCTACAACTCGTGAAATTACCTCGTTGGGGAATGTGGTGGGTGACACACTTTGCGGGGATGGGAAAACCAGGTCACAGTCAAGGCACAAAGAAGGTAAAGTCAGAGTTGGCTTCACCTAGGTAATGCTGACATGGTGCTTCTAATGGAAGATGGATGGATGGATTTTTATTGTCAGATGGCTTGACATATTATCCTTTTTTTAAACATAAAATTGATGGAGTAATGGACTTAATTAACAACTCAGTTTTATATATGTTTACTGAGTAGTAAGCCATTCCATTCAGTGAGACTTAATTTTAAATAAGTAGTTGCATGGATACAGTCTAATTTTCTACATTCTTGACAGGACCATATAATAAGATGGAAGTGGCTATTGATTTGATATTGAAAATACCAAACTTTAATTTCTTGTGTAAAACAGTGGTTTTATTTAATAATTTATTGGTCATGCAAAGAACGTACATTTAGAATACTTCTCATAGGATAAGCAATCCCTATGATTCTTAATCCCTGACTCAATACGTATAAACATGGCTTTACCCAAAGAGGGCAAAATGGTGGCTACCATTTTATGTATGAGCAAAATGGCAGTTGACCTTTTTCAATAGACAGAATAATCAGCTTGTGCAACCAGCATCTGTACTTTGCTTACCTACCAAGGTATTATCTTTATGACTGACCAATCACTAAAAATTTCTCAATGCCCAGTGTGATTGGTCTTGGGAATTATCTAGAAACCCCAGGGCTGTAACATAGACTTCATTTTCATGTATCTCTCATGCTAGTCCTTTTGTTGAAAGCAACATTATATAAAGTACAGGATTGTTAAGGAATCAGTTGCATCTAGTTGAGACAAACTGATTTTTATTTTTTCTTTATGGAGTGAAGAGAACTGTGCCTCAATAACTACAAGGAAGAAGTATGGTAATACACTGTTTTGACTGCATTGTCCAAACAGTGAATGAGATCTTACATCCTTTAAGTGATACTTCTCATTTGTATAACAAACCTGTTTTATATTCTCATAAAATCTGTTATTTTTCCTTCAAAACAAACTTTGAAGACTTTACAATGGAAAGAAGTGGGTGAAAGGAACACAGACTTTGGAAGGGTTTTAAATAGGAGTAGAAAATTGAAAATCTAAAAAACAGTTACTGATAATTTGGTTCAACATTCAACATTAAAATAATGAAACATAAACTTAAAATAAGAAGTTTTAATTTAATTTGGTTAAGGTATGTCTGCATCTGTGGCTTGTTGGTGGTCTGGCAAGTTGTATAAATTTTTAGCCCAGCACATATTATTTACCTGCTTTGTTTAAGAAGTGTCCAGTAATTCATATTTGTTGGAAGCAAGACATTGCTTGAGAGCTGCCTGTCTAGCAGTTTTTTCATTTTCTCCAAGTTTTTGGTCTGCTATGTACAAAGACACTAAACTCTGACAGTCACAATATAGCGTAACAATAGTCAGTTATAATATTTTCTAAAAGATTTTTTTTGCCAAAAGCTATATAAGAGTATGAGATGAGTATGTATGTTAGAAGAAACAGATGTTGTGAATGAAATGGGAATGGGATACTTAAGGAATGTGTGAGTATAGATGCAAGAATTAATGGCTGCTGAATGAATGTGGATTGTATGATAAAAGTGAGTGACCGTATGAAAGAAGTAGATTGAGATAGTTTGGCCCTATAAAAAGACTAAATTAGGATTGAAATGCAGAACACTTATATGAAGTGTGACTGGATTGAGAGGAAGATAAAGACCAAGAAAATTATGTTTGGATCCAAACAAGATTCTCCAAAGAATGAGATAACCAACTACAGAGATGTGAAGTGGTGAATGAACATGGCAGAACCCAGGAGAAAGACAAGTATTTGTATGAGTAGATTCCTTGCTTCATTGTAATGCTATTCTTACCTATTTTCCTTAGAGATGTTGGAAGTAAAGAAAATAGGTAGCTAGAAATGTGCTTTGTTTATGAATTTTATAGCCTGTCTTCATGTACACATGCATGCACGTACACACACACGCATACCCACACACAGAGATTAGTTAAAAATGCAATACAGGAAGTTGTTATTTTGTTATTTTAGCTGACAAAAATGGAATTAAAATAGACAATGTAGAATGGTGATTACAGATTACAGCTGCCCTGGTTTCACTTTTATACCAGCCAAAGATAAAGCCCACGAAACTATGATAATAATATAGAATGCTTGAAAATATTGTCTAAAGTTTTGTTTTAGTTTAGCTTTGTTTCACTTTTTTTAAGTCCTAGTGATATATTTTTCAGAATGTAACCCCTATCTTCTATCAATGCCACTCTGAAGCAAAAGATGATCAAATCTAGGGCCATTCAAATAACATTCTGTTTATTTAAATCCCCTCCCCCTGAGAAACTGTTGTGAAAGATCTGCCACAATTCACAAAACAACTGGACAGTCATCTTAACAGCTTGCTAACTGGATGAGACTTTTTTTACCAAATTGAAATATATGTCATGCTTGTCCCAAAGGTGCTTTTTCAGAAGGCAACTGGACTTTCTTGGGGTTTTTTGAAGACATTTTGCTTCTCATCCAAGAAGCTTCTTCAACTCTGACAGGATAGTGGGGAATGCAAGGATTTATGTTCCTTGCAGACAGCTGTCCATTTGCATCCTTTTAGGAGGTCCTTGAAGCACTTGGAGGTTTAGCTGTGTCTTCAGGGTCACCTGAATAGTTCTCCCGATTCCTCTAGTCTGCATTTTTTTCTTCGGAAATCCATTCCTACTCCCACACTATTCAAAGGGTGTTCATCCCAAATTATATGGATAAACGTCTGTAATATAAATCATTCCATTCCTCACTATCCTGTCAGAGCTGAAGAAGCTTCTTGGATGAGTAGTAAAAAACTTCTTCAAAGAAAAAAGCAAAAAAATCCAGTTGCCTCCTGAAAAAACACCTTTGGAACAACCATGACCTGTGACTGAGAATCTCTACAGACATATGTCTTGCTTCTGATGCATCAGGATTTGTTCCTTTTTAAATCCAGCTTGAAGGTTTTTAAAAAATTAATTCTCTTAAAAATAAATATATTTCCTAGAAGGAAATGAACCATCGTATGTCTGTCCCCCATCCTCATTAACACCTGGAGTTTGCCCAAATACATGCTCATAGCATTGATGACACTAACCATCTCATCCTCTGCTGTCCTCTTCTTTTGCCTTCAATCTTTCCAAACATCAAGGTCTTTTCCAATGAATTCTCTCTTTTCTCCTCATTAGGCAGCCAAAGTATTTGAGCTTCATCTTTAGTATGTGTCCTTCCAAAGGACAGCCAGTGTTGATTTCCTTTAGGATCGACTGATTTGATATCCTTGCAGTGTTCTATTCTTTTTTGCTGGCCAGAGTATTTGAGCTGTATCTTCAGCATCTGCCCTTCCAAAGAACGGTCAGGGTTGATTTCCTGTAGGACCAACTGATTTGATCTCCTTGCAATCCTAGTTTGACCCTAATGTATTTGAGGTTAAATTCTCCAAGGCACCAGCATGTTTTAGAATTGATATTCTAGTAAAATACTTGACCCAGACAATGCGCTAGTTTTTTGTACAGAAGAAATATTTAATATTTGTTCACAAGTGGACAGATGTGAGTTAAAAATATTTTTCCTGAGGTGAGAGTTAACCTATTTTCATTATGGTTGAAGATAACTGATGGGATTGTTATTGCTGCAGGACTGGCTTCAGCTCAAGATAACAGAATTTTTTTCCTGCTCCTTGTTCACAGCATAGAAATAAATGAAGGCTCTTCTGAGGGTATGGCAAGTGAATGTGGTGGTGATGGTACAAAAGTGTGTCTGCCTGTTCTAATCACCTGCTCGGGGAAGGCGACTGAGCAATTCTAGGCATTGTTTATACTGTAATTACTAGAGAGAAGGGCTTCCAGTGGAGACTATGAAGGATAAGATGATTAGTTTACTGGGAAGAAAAAGAAATAATTTAGTGCAAGAATTACAAATAATTGAACACAATGAGGTAGAAATACAGAAGATAATAATTATAAGAAAGTTTTACATTTTCTGTCCCTTGTGAAACTGTGCCAATTAAACAGTAGAACATTAAATAGTAAATATAATAAATGTCTAAAGAGAAATAGCACCTGATACCTTGCTAGCAGTAAAATTTATATGGACTTCCATTATTCTTTTACGAGCAAAAGGAAACCCTGTCAAAAAGTTGAATGTTTATGAAAAAAATTGAACTTCTAGGTTTGTAGAACTTTCTATTTTGTGCTGCAACTGGAGATTTATCTTCCTTCTCAGTAGCCACATCATGGCCCTCGATTCATTGTCTTCCCTACTGGGCCACCCTGTTTTTAATGTCTCTTGGTGCCTGAATGACCATCTCAAGGGACTACTGGACACTCTTTGCAGAGTAATTTGCCTGTCCTAATTGTCTACTCAATAGTTGTAATGATCTGTTGAAAATGACTGACTCATCCATCTTAAGAGTGTTTAGGGACATAAGAGAAAAGTGCATTGCCTGCATTTTAAAAGGCTTCACAGACTTTTCCTTTTGTCTTTATATTTTTCAGGCTTTAGTAAAGCATCACTTGACAGAAAGATAAGTCAACTTTATCCCAACTTGTGTTTATTAAAATAAGTTGCTTGTTATTATGTTATGTGAATCACACTCAATAATGTTTGGCCTAATCATGATAATTATAGGGTACCTTGGGAATTAAATTGTGGTTATCCCTGAAATACGTTTAATAAAATAGCAGGTTTCAAGAGCTTAAGAAACCCTAAAAAAAGAAGTATTAGACACTGGAATCATTGAAGCTATGGCTGATTATTATTTTTTCTTTTTATTTAATGAGAGAGAGTTTCTTGCTTGATTATTACAGAATTATGTTTTCATTTCATAGCAATCAAACTTGCTTCAAGGAGAAATAAGCTCTCAAGTATATAAGAAGCTACAATGGGGTAATTAGGATTTCATACAAATCTCAGTTTTTCCATTTGTGACAAGTAGTGGAACTGAAATAATTTAGGTAAAGTAATCAGCCTTAGGGAAAATTTTGCTATGGGTTTCATATTTACCCTAAGGTATATGTCAGTTCTTGCATTACAGATATACAGGATTTTAATTTTGAAATAAAGAATTATTTAGCTATTCCTCTCTAGTATTTAGATTTCTTTTCTAATGCTTGCTTGTAGCCACAAAGCATCAATCAGATTGTTAAATAGGCATGCATGACCTTCAGTATATTAAAGGTCATGTACACCTTTATGGGTTTTCATGTTTTATAGTTACCTCTAGGAGACTGTTAATGTTAAAAGCTTAATGAAAAAGTCATTCAAAAATGCTCTTGTGCTGTCAAATCTAATTAATGTAGCATTACAAATTGTTCAGTAGCATGTTTCATCACATGGAGATAGTCCCCTGAATATATGTACAAAATTGTAAATTTCTGCTTCATTCATAGGACCACGTTATATAGGACACTTCTATTTTCTTTCTATTTTATTTTTATTTTATGTATATTTTGCTTCAAGATCTACTGTCTCCCATTTAGAATTTCTCATTACCTATTTATCCATCAATTTTTTCAGATTTCTATTTTGAACAATGCACTAGCTTATATTTTTAAATCTTTGTATTCATTCTTTTTCATATTTATGGTCTTAAACGTGTTTAAAAAACCAACCAAAAATACTCAAGCAGATAATCTTTAACAGTCATAGAAGGGTCTGACTTCTATACTACACTGCCTTCTTAGAGCTCCTTGTGGCTCATCCATCCCCGTTTATCATTTTCATCATTCTCTGTTGTATAAGTCTGTATAAATGTCATGATCTATGAATTATGTCCATTATTTATGACATTATTATGAATTATGGCAGGAATGGTACTGAACAGTTTATATGTGTGTGCAAAGGACAATTGAAATCCATTTTTTATCCCATGTATGTTTACACTATCCCATTATCACCTTTACCAAGAAGACCAGAAAAGAAATATGGCCAGAGAAGATAATTTACTTTATTGTAAAACTACACTAACAGAATCTTGCAAGTCTAAAGGTACAATTCTCCTGTTGTCACATTTACAACTTGATAACTTAGGGAAGGTCATTTCTGAACTTCCCACTCCATCCTTTATGTAGCTATGGGGTATAGTCCCTCTTGTCTGACGGTTCTCTAGCTAATATCCCTTTGTCCAGCCCCTCACAGTCATTCCCACATACTGTTATATTCTTGGACATCTAATCTAAGTCTACCTTAAAGACAAAACGTGACTGTACTATACCAAGTTGGAAGTACATGCAGCATAGTGGTACATACTGAGGAAACTTCAAATGTACAGCTATAATAAAAAGTATTTGAGTACCAGAATTTTCTACTGAATTTTGAATGTGATGCTGAACTTGTACTTCCTTTGTCATTTCTATAAGTCATTTCATCTATCCAGCACCTCTGCAGGGGCTGGGAGGTTAATGATCAAACATGCCTCATAATGCAATCCACATGACTTATGTATCTGTGTCTGATGTTAGAAACAAGTACAAAAAGTTGGAGAATGTGTTATGAGATTGTGATGCATATGCTACCATTTTTATAGCATTGTGGCTTGTAAACATTTATGGTCCTTTCACCGATTTTATTTTTCAGTGATTTCAGATTAATCAGACTCAACAACCATTACCATATTTATAACTATTTTTTTTTAAAAAGAATGTAATAATGTACATTAGAGCACACTCCAAACATATTATAAATCTTTAATGTAAAACAAAACAACAGTGCAGAAATTGATGGATTTGTCAATTCACCTCTTTGCATCTGTTCTGTAAATGGTGGCCTGGCATTCACTAAGAGAAGTTAATATTTTTTCTTTGAAAAACTTAAATGTTTCTCTATAACTGATTGCTACTTCAGGCTGAGCTTTATATCCTCCATTCTATTGTTGTCTTTTTTTTTCCCTGAAAAGGAACTTGCAGAGGGGAATAAAGCACAGGTTTTTGTTTACAGTGGCTGCCATTAATCAATCAAACTACTTAGGAAAAGAGCTTAGTTCCTGCTGTTTGCTCCCATCCAGAAAAGAAAAAGAAAAGAAAAAAAGAAAGAAAGAAAAAAAAAGAAAAGAAAAAAGAAAGCATTACCTCTGGAAGGTAATTACATTCTCCAGACACATATAATATTAGAAACAAAAGCTGCAGTTTATAACACAGTTCAATTTCAGCCAATACTTCCACTGAGCTGCAAAACAAGACTGGGGAATTGAAAATTATTGTTGCCTATTCAAAACAGGTTTTATTAGAATACAGCCTCTCTTCTTTGTTCTTAACTTCTATTTCTCCTTATTTGAACTTTTAGGTGATATTGTGCAATTCCCAGAGAGATTCAGACTTACAAAAATATGTTATATTAAAGCTTACGAGATAGATAAGCTCTTCAACAGTATTCTACTGATTCATTGCAAGCATGCTGGTATTGGTTTTCCAATGTGGCATTTTAAGTATAAAATAGCAAAAATTAGCAGGAAAAATTAAGTAATATTAATGTTAGGATGTCTGATTTTTTTTGAGCTGTTTAAATTATTGAATTTAAACACATATGAAACTGTTGTAGGTTTCTAGTTTTAATACAGAAAGAGCTTGAATTTATTTATGTGGATTTTGCTAAGTAATTTTGTCCAGTCTTCTTCATTTCTCCTGGAGCTGGAAAACAATAAATGCAGGAATGTATTGAATATAACTTCTGAATTGGATCACTGAGTATTTTAATGTTCAATATAGTGTGTAATTATATGATTTCAGTGTTAGGTTGCTTTCTATGAAACTCACATTCAGCTGCATAACATTTCAAGCTAGGTATTATCCATTCATTCATTTAATTCATAGGTAATCATGACCAGGAGTGAATCTCATTGTTTTACAATATAATTAAAACTGAAATTCCAATAAACCTTAAAACAAAACAATCTATCTATATAAAACAGAAGTGTGAGTTTGTGGTTGGGTAAGTGGGTTTCTATGTCCTGCATACATTCCTCAGCCCTTCCACCAATCCCACCAAAACTTATCACATACCTACCTTGTACTCCTGAGATGGTCACTGTGGGGGGGGGGGGTCCCTAATGTTTTGGGTGAGTCTTCACCCCAGAAAAAGTTGCCAAAATGCAGGCCCCCATTCTCACGATGAAAAACAAGTCTACGCATGTGCCACACATTCTGCATGCACACCAAGGACTGTAGAGGAGCATGGAAGTGACATGCAGAAGGCACTGGATCATCACCACAGATCTGCCTTCCCTGCGGCAGTTCTGTGCTCCCTTCCAAGCCCAAAAGCAGCAGCACCACAGGAAAGGCAGATGTGGTGATGATCCAGCTGCGGTGCTGCTGCTTTCGAGCCTGGTGGGGAGCCTGGGAGTGGGAC
>JANHFR010002353.1:0-10711 GCA_032468015.1 Mimophis mahfalensis | reverse complement strand
TTTTATTGTATGTTTTTAATGCCCTGTACACCACCCTGAGTCCCTCGGGAGAAAGGCGGTATATAAATTTAATTAATTAATTAATTAAATAAATAAATCCGTTATGGATATGCTTTGCTTTTGGTATTACATAGTTAGAAATGATAAACCTTTCAGCAGGCAGGTTTTATTATACAACATCTGATGACAGTGTTGATACCTTTTGTTTTAATGGATAAGATTGAGAATTCACCCCAGATATTGCAGCTCTTGTGGTACCCTTGAATGCTACATTGGTGTTCCAAATGTCATCTATAAAGTGTACGCTTCAGTTTTCGACAACTGTGATATCTGGCATGTTGTGTTCCAGATTATAACTATTGTTGTTGTTGTTTACAGGAAAGTGATTCTGAGTGGCATACAACACTTAATTAAAAACAAATACAAAAAAGAAATAATTAAAATTACTACTAAAAGGCACATAAAACAAGAGATTATGATATTAACCACAATAAGGGAACCATTGCAAAAGCTTCCTGGTCCCTGCTTGATTACATAACCAGATATCACAGAGGAGCTCCATTATAATTTGGAAAAATGTGAATAAATGGGATACCTGCATTTCCAAGTAAATGGCATTTGGTTGGTAAGGCATACTGACTGAATTAAGTTCAGAAAAAGATTCAGGCAAGAAGGTCACCATAGACTTAACACAAACATTCCTGTACCTGGTATGTGGTAAGACTGTCTATCAGGGCTAGAAAAACCAAAAACTGGAAAAATTTAGGATGTAAACATAATTAATTTACTATATGTATGTTATATGCCTATGACATCCAAAAAGTGATTGAAAATTATGTTAAAAATTATAGAAAATGCTGCATAAATGACAGATTTGGAACAGTGTACACAGATTAAGTTACTTTAAGAATATATGCATTGATAAAAATAACATTTTAACACTTGGCAACATTATAGAGTTAACTCAGTTTTCTTGACCATGGTATGCAAGATGAAATATTAAATGCATAATTAGATTAAAAAAGGGAATTTATGCAGAAGGCTTTTGGATTATCCCAAAAGGAAAAAAAATCATTCTCTCTTATTCTGTTATTTTTGTAACTCTTGATGGCTTATTCATCCACAGGAGTTGTCAAGAAAGGGCAAATGACACAGTATGCATCATGACATTATGGTTCAAAGCTTGTATCTTATATACTTGAATCCAATAATATGAAATAATTTCCTTTGTGACTCACTGCCTGCATACCAATTTTTAATCTCTATGACTGATTATGGACATCTATACTTAATGGGTGATAATCTGATAATATTAATCTGATAATATTAATCTGATAATATTAATATTGTGCTATGCCAATGTATGTTTGTAATCTTTTGTCATATTTATACTATTTAACTTATTAATCTTATTAATACTTAGAAAGAGTGAAAGAGAGAGATATTTAAAAGTAATATTCTGTACCTAAGTCTTCTAGTATGTCAAAGAAGTGTGACATTACTTCAAAACATCTAAATGTAACTTACAATTAGTAAGACAATTGATTAGGGAAAATAAGAGTCACAGTAGAAGAGTCTTGATTTTGATACGGCAATTATCACAAATATGAATCAGTTGCCAAGGATCAAATGTTATCATGTGACTATGGAGATGCCGCAACAGTCATAAGTATGAAAAATAATCATAAGCCACTTTCTTCAATGCTGTTATAACTTTGAACTGTCACTAAACAAATTCTCTGCTAACTACCATACTTTGTTTCACTTTCTTGTAGAAAGTTATTTTGTCTCCCTGCACTTCCTTTATGTTATTCTGAAATCTTCTGACATCAGTTAATGTGTGGCCACATACTGTTCTATTCCTTTTCTGCAAGCTTGTATTTGCTGAAACTATATCCCAAATAATTTTGGACTAGAATACGAACATGCTATAAACATTATAAATTATGACTATTGTACAGACTTCTTTCCCAAGTTTATTCATCAATTAAAATTTTAACTGGGATGGGAGATAAGAAGAAGTACCAACTACTTAAAACAAAATCTCAAAGGCTACAAGTTTTTCATTCCTTTAAAACTGATGTAGGAATAGAAACCATCAGAAGAAAGAGAAGATAATATTTTTCCACAGTAGCCTCTAGGAGAAGCACTGATTAACACTTTTATGGTAAAGGCAAACAATTTAGATTCTTCTTACAAAATATTGACAATGTAATTTATACCAGGCTCAATATCATTTTATATTCAAGTTGCTTTTTTAGTCATCAGCTTCAAAATGATTGTCATTTTCTGAAAAGCAAATTATACTTTAAATGCCTTTTAGGATACAACACACATTTTTGCTTGCTTTTCTATTGTGATACAATATGTTTCAAAACAACAAAATATTGCAAGAAGTTATAATCTCACCTTTAGTCTATGATTGTATATTTATAGTCTGTTTTTCAATGGCTCAATTCTCTTCATCCCATGCTTTATATTCCTGTGTATGTGAATGTGTCTCTTCAAGTTAATTTTGGCTTTTGGCAACTGCCTGAACTATAGTTTTCTTGGTAAGGTTTCTCAGAAGTGGTTTGCATTGCTCCTTCCTAGGGCTGAGATAAAATAATTGCCCCAACATCATTCCACTGGTTTTGTGCCTAAGGGTAGACTAGAACTCCTGGCTTCTTGCTTTGGTACCTTAACCATTACATCAAACTGGCTCTCTATGCTTTAATTACTATTATTTTTTTTAAGTATATATAAATACAAAATTAGAAATAAAAGAAGTTAGATTAATCTACCACCTCATCTAATCCATTATCACTTCCAGTGACTGAATAATTAAAAATATAGACATTTCACTTTTATAATCAAGTTAATATCACATGCTAATGTGATTCTGAGTGTGAGTATGCCAAGATAGGACCTGAATGTAACTCTTGAAAGCAGCTGTATCATAAAGCGCTCAGGATTATGTAGCTTCTTCCTTGAGCTGAATTGCTACGACACTGCAAATAACAACTAAACTTAGTGCTCTAAAACTTTTATTTAGATATTATACCATTTTCCTTCTCATTGGTAGATAACTGCATGTGGGTCTAATTTGCAAAGATCATTTATTGTTATTGTCGTTTGTTTTTAGGGCATATATTTCTACCTTGTTGTGTCATTTTTCCCCATAAAAACTTTTGTTTCCCTTGCCTAAATCGCAAATAATATCACTTCATATATTGGCTGAAAATGCTTGTAACTTGGTTAGTTTACTCTACATCCAAAACAATAAAATTGATTAGCACTGAATAAGTTTTAATTTAGACCTAGGTTGATGACCATATTATAGAACTGATTCGTTGCAGTTTTCTTCAAAATATCAATGTAGCCATTGAAATTGGAACAGGATAGTAAAATAGTTTTTCAATATTTTTGTTTAATTATTGAACATATGTAACATTTCTTACCACTCCTTTAACATGAAACCAACTTGCTAGTTGAAGTTATATAAAATAAATATGAAATTAATATTCACACCTATGAATTCTTCATGGAGGAGTCATAACACAGAAAAGTTGTAATATTGCTTTAAAATGCAATGTCTGCATTTTTTGAACCTGTAGTCTCTTAATTTGGGGTAGAGTCAGGGCAACTGAGTGGAGCTGAGCAGTTAGGAGCCAGATCCCCTTCCTGATGCCTACCTGGAGTTCACAGCAGATTTTTTTTTCAGCCTAAGACAAAAACATCTGCTGCTAGCTAAGACTGAATTCTCAACCTTCCAAGTGGGAGGCTAGCTATCCACCACAAAGCAACCATGCTACTCGCAATGTCTGCATAAAGCTTTAATTAATATGAATGACAATTGGTATAACAGTTAAGTTGTTGTCTTAGAATCTAGGAGGCAGTGAATTTTTAGTCCTGTCTTAGACATGAAAGCTGACTGAGTGACTTTGCACCAGTCACTCTTTCTCAATTCAGTCCACCTGACAGTTTGTTGTGTGGAAAAAGAGAAGGAGGAGGAAGGTGTATTATGTATATTCACTTCTTTTATTATTTTACAAATAACTCAGGGCAGCAAACATATCAAACACACATTCCTCCTCCTTTTTTCCACACAACAACAAGCCTGTGAGGTAGGTCATGATGAGAGACAGTGACTGGCCCAAAGTCACCTGGGCAGCTTTTTGGGATAAAGCAAGACCTGAACTCACAGTCTCCCATGTACTTATAAAATAACAAAAGTGGAATAAAATTTTTAAATATAAAGTAGGTTAGTATGTAGGTAATATATATATATAGCTATCATTACTTTATTCCCCTTGCTTTTAGGCATTAATACCCATTCTGAATCAAGTGGTTCATCTTTATCTAGGACAAAATCCTCTGCCTGTCTCACCATATAATGGCTGCTTATTCTGGAAAAAAATGTTGGTTTTTGGTGTAGAATAGGGGTGTCAAACTCAAGGCCCGTGGGCCAGATCTGGCCTGCAGGGTGTTTAGATCTGGCCCAGGGGGCCACCCTGGAAACAGTGAAGGATCGGCCTGCGGTGCCTCTTCCAGCAAAAATGGGCTCCCAAACTCCATTTTTGACTGTGACAGCCTCCTTCAACCTTCTGCCAGTGAAAGTGGAGCTTGGAAGCCCTCCCGAGCTCCATTTTCACTGGCAGAGGGTTGCAGGCGGCTGTTGCAGTTAAAAATGGAGTTTGGGAGCCTGTTTTTGCTGCCAGAGCGCTCGGGCCACTATACGTACCCCCAACATGAGTGATATTGAGCTGGCCCTGGTCACAACCTGATGCGACCCTCAATGAAATTCAGTTTGACACTCCTGCTCCAGAAGATAAGGCAGTTGAAATGCAGTGCCCAACAGACAGTGTTTCTCTATAAATAATTTGAATATTAAACTACTTTCTCAAACAAATGACTTCCAACTACTAAAATTAAAATCTGTGTGGTATCCCAATACATTCAGGTTGAGGAAGTCTGGACTACTAAATAAGAAAGCAGGCATATAAATAAGATTCAAAAGAGTGTAATTTGAATACATGATTTTTTTTAGAGCAATTGATCTTACCTTCAAAAGCTCTGGCTTTAATAAATGTATTTATATATTTACGCATTTATATGTTAGTTTATGTTCCATATCTGTTCCAGGAGCAAAATGTGACATCTGCAGTGTTCTTTAATTTTTTTTCCCTTTAGGAACATTTTTTTTTTGAGACAGATCACCCCTTTCTGAATAGGAACGCCTTGTGCACAGTCATTCTTGCCCTCATCACCTCCCGCTTGGACCATTGTAATGCTCTCTACATGGGGCTCCCCCTGAAGAACACCTGGAGGCTCCAACTGGTGCAAAATACGGCTGCACAGGTTGTTATGGGAGTGTCTTGATACTCCCATGTTACAACTCTCCTGCATGACCTGCATTGGTTGCCAGTGGTCTTCTGGGTGCGATTCAAGGTACTGGTTATGATCTTCAAAGCATTCCATGGCTTAGGACCAGGGTGTCTACGAGACCACCTCCTGCCACCTGTAGCCTCCCACCGGCCAGTTCACTCCCATAGAGTTGGCCTCCTCAGGGTGCCATTGGCCAAACAATGTCAGCTGGTGGCACCCAGGGGGAGGGCCTTCTCTGTGGGGGGCCCACCCTGTGGGACGAGCTCCCCCAGGAGATCCGGATTATCCTGGAGCTAAGATCCTTCCATTGCACCCTGAAAACTTGGCTCTTTGAGCAACCTGGTCTAGCGTGAGGAATGTGAATTTTAGATTGGTTTTAAATTGGTTGTTTTAAATTTGGTTAGTCAATTTAATCAAATTTTGGGTTTAATTTATTTTTAACATTTGTGTTCTTTGTTTTTTAAGATGTTGTGAACCACCCTGAGTCCTATGGGAGTAGGGCAGCATATAAATTCAATTAAAATAAAACAAACAAACAAACAAACAAACAATGGCAAGGTCTAAAGTCACAGTGAGCTTCTATGGCTGAAGGTGAACTTTATCTTTGCAGTCCTCCTTAAACACTTCATGAAACAGCTACACCTTGAGAAGAGGGGAGAGACAGTTTTGTTGTAGAAGGACTGGGGGAGAGGAGTAAAAAGATCAACCTAAACTCATTATATAGCCACAAACAAAATAATTCCAGACCCCCATTGACTGCTGTTATCCTTATATAATTATAATTAGTTAGTTGAGAAGATTCATGTGCACAAGCTTTTAGCAATAAATCAGTTAAATTGAAACTTCTTATGTGAACCTGATCTTTTGTGCCTGACATTTGTTTTGTCCAGTCTTGAAAAAGATTGACAAATCCTGAAATACTTTATCAGGGGGAAAAAAATCAGTATTAAATATTTGGGTAGTATTGATTTTTAAACAAATTTGCTTAGATTATTTAATATTTCCTTTTAATATCAAATGAATTATTAGAGTTATATAAAAAGTAGTTTTGTTTATGTACACTAACTGCCTGGATAAATGTAGCAATGGTTGTGCATGAAGTATATTCTTCCTCCTCAAGATTTGTCTCATGAACTGAGCTTTGTTGCTATTATTAATTATGTTTTTCCTCTTTCTAAAATATATCTGCCAAGTGATGCTAATGCAATTTCTCTTTATATTTAGCCTTGAATGTGTCTCAATGCATTTATTTATACCTTCTAGTCTTTTAAGAAATATTTCTTCTGCTTCCCATTTTATCTTCACACCTCTCTCAGCTGCATGCCCAGATATATATTTAGTAATTTATTTTTATGAATAATGGGGAACCGGAACCTAAAATTCTCAGTCTGTTCAGCACTGAAACAATCACAGGAATGATATAAAACACAAGGTTCACTGAGGGTTGATCTGCATGACCACAGAAGCCCTATGTTACCTACAGAATGCAGTTTGTCCATAATTAAAGTGCCAAAGGCATCCCTCAACTTTATATATTTTATATTTTAATACGATATGATGCTGATGTCATGCTATGTAGTTGCTACCATTGCCATTCACATCAGAAGATGAACTCAGCCAGAGAATTGATGTCAGATGGCAACAGAAATGCAAACAATAGGGCAGCAATACAAGCTACGAGCATGTCTACTCTGCTCAGTTGCAATTAGAATAAAACATGAAATGCATATTAATCTTTATGGCAGGACTTCTTCAAGGGCCAAATCAACACTGGGGGGAGGGATGGGGGATATGTGTTGGACTCCTCCTATAACACCCAACCAGCCAAAATGCCCCCCATGCCCCTGTTTTTGGCCTGGACAGCATTTTGCCACACCTTGCTGACCAAAATGGAACACCATGGGGGCCCTGTGCAGCCCCTATACCCCAATTTGACTGGCAGATGCTGCAGGAGTCCGTCCAAAAATAGGTGTGGGGGTGTACACAGCTCCCCGTGCCCCATTTTGGCAGCCAGAGGCACTGCAGTTTTGCTATTTCCAGACCAACTTCATGGGCCAGATTTAAGCACCTTGCAGGCCATATCTGGCCCGAGGGCCTTGAGTTTGACATATTTATATCATAAGTATCATCAGCTACACCATACACTTGTAGGAAAGAACACAAAAAACCTGATTATGAACATTCTTTAAGATAAACACCATTCTATTTTCACATTTATTTTTTGTTATTGTTATAAATTGTTATAAATTACTTCCAACATTATGACTCTTCCTTCTTCATCAATAAAAATTTGTTTAGATTTAATTCTGTCTTTTATATATAGTACAACACCTCTTTTATTTATTTGAGCTACTGAAGTATATAATTTCCCAAGTTTTGGATATTCTAGTATCTTATAATGCTGTTTTTTTAATATGTACTTCTTGTAGGCAGATTTTATCCAATTTTAATTTTTATAATTTGTTAAAAGTCCTTTTTCTTTTTATTGTTGAGTTTAGTCCATCATAAACATTGACAACAGTTGTTAATTGTAAAAGATAGCTTCACTTAGAAGAATGGGTTGGAATTACCCCTCTTTAATATTCTTTGTGAAAGACTTGATAGTGGACAGAAATGCAAAATCCAGTCCAAATACCTTACTGAGTGTGCAACCAATCATCATAATAATCAACATCAGATCATACCAACTTTCTACTGCTATTGGGTTTTTTTGAAATGCTGGTTGTCCATTCATGTTGCTTTTTATATATTCAAACAGAAAGTAATAATTACTGGTTTTTGCATCCAGAATGCTTTGAACATACATTACAGTTACGGTGTCATGGTGACTAGAAGCCAGGAAAATATATAATTAATCATTTTAAAGACATACAACAAGTAATCTAGAATTTAAGAAAATGCATTACTGACAGCCCTCAAAGTATAACCCTACATGGAACTACAAGTCAAAATTTCATAAAATGAATCAGATTCACTTTTTTTTACCATGTTTGTTAGGCAAATCAATTGGGACATTAAATGAATGAAGATCAGGCTTGCTGTTTGCTTCCATTTGTTAAATGGCTTCTGCCATTGTTAAGTGAACCAAGAAGAACCCGGTTGCCTGCCCACCAGGTGTTCTGGCATGGCCAGGTGGCCTCTGCTCCAAACTGCAGCACCTTCAGACAGGTACTCAGACTTAAATTGGGGTGAGGGATGAATTTGCAGAACTCTGGGTGGAACCACTGGAGGAAGCTGCTGGTGCCTGCTCATGGGCTGTTCGACAAGCAAACTAGTAGTACATTCTAATCGTCAAAGAAAAAAAACAACAAAGACATACAGTACACTATAATGTAGAAGATCTTTCTGCACGCAGTCTCAAGCTACACACAAACTACAGTAATGAAAAAAAGTTATCTTTTTAATATACTTACAAACAAGCAAAGTAGTTTGCAAAGTACATACAAAAAAGAAGTGAATGTAATGAAAAAGAAATTTTTTTAAGGACAGTATTCCAGTCCTCAAGGCAACAGCTCCTCTACTTCTCCACCTGGCAGCAATAAGGAGAAAAAAAACCTGAGCACTGACTGTCAAGTTCCCTGATCTTGATTGGTCATGTCACCAGGGGAAAGAAAACGTGCTGACCATATGAGTCTCAGAAATTGTCTATTGTAACTGCAGGTGGCAAAGCGCAGTTACAAGGCTAAAAATGGCCATCACTTCAGGAATGACTGAATCTAGGTCACATGACTGCAGAGGCCTCTTCATTGGTTGCAATTTTGAAACCCTATCCTAAGTACCCTTTTAGGGTGTATTTGTTAAACTACCAGTTGTTAAACTACCTGAACTGAACATTAAAGCATTTTTGAGCATTAAAAACAAACTAGACCTTTTTACTGAGATGTCAGCCCGCAAAGATAATCTCTTAGTTCTGAGTGCCCACTAGGGAATTGTTTGCTTCATGCCATAATTAGGTTTGTTTCTTTCTTTCTTTATACCTAATATATGTAGAAGATGACCAGACTGAGCTTGAGGGCACAGTCAAATTAATCCTCAGTCTGGAGATCCTATGTCCTCGAAAAGAGATAAACTATTTGAGTCCTATTCTTGCACCTGATATTTTATATGTAATTACTAGTTTGGTCAATTTCAGACACTTCTGGGAAGCTTCATAACCTTAAAAGAATAACTCCGTAACAATAATCACATCCATAATTTATTATGCCCATCCATTGCTAATTAAGCATTTTTTTAGTTCCTTTACCATTAGATGATAGTTTAATTGCCTTGAACTCTTGCTTGATATATTAGTAGAAATTCACAAAAGATTAGAATGTAATTGTTATTAAATTTTAGTATGCATATTTCTAAAGAGTACAAGAGATGATGGAAGATGAATTCCCAATTTGGTTAATTAGTTAATTTAAGAAAAATACATATGATACATGAGTTTTATAAAATAGAATACTACCCCATTTCAGGGGCCATGAAAGATAGGACCTCCTTCTTCTAAATAAATTATTTGATGTGCCATGAAGCAATGGAACATCAGGACTGCTCATCCTACCCTGGTGGTGCAGTGGTTAAATGCAGTATTGCGGGCAAACTCTCTGTCAGATGCCTAAAGTGATACTGCCATTCAACTGGGAGACAGGGGAGACTCCAGATGTAATCTTTTCTATTGCTTTTGACAGCTGCTATTTTATAACTTATATCCTGGACCCCAAGTGCCCTGAGATTTTCTCACCTTTTGGGGAAGGTATTGTGGGGGAGGGCCATATGGGATTTTCTACTCTGAAAGCCGATGGAAGATGGCCCTGAGAATGCCAGCTTATCTGGCTCTCAGGACAGCCATTACAATAACATCTTCATACCTGTGGATTGGCTGGATCTGCATCTGGCCTGTGGGAGGGGGTCTCTACTGCTTTAACTCTAATTGTCTTGACTAAGGGAATTCAGAGTCTGCTTTGATTGTTCTGCTTTCACTTCTGTTCAATAAAAGGTTCCTTTTGAAATACTCAATTTCAAGAGTTGTTACTTTCTTGACTTGGAAGGAGAGGCAGATCCTTACATTCTGCCCATAGCCTGATTGGCTCAAGGACAGCTCAACCTTCTGATGTCAGTAAAATGGGGATCCAGATTAATGGGGGCAATATGCAAATAATATGACATTGTAAACCACCAGAGAGTTTTGTAAAGGGCGATGGGGCAGAATATAAACCTAAATGCTATTGCTACTGTGTTCATGTACATTTTTGTACAGAAGCTGTGTATATAGCTCAATGTACTTGCTAGATCCGAGGATCTTTGCGTGGGCAGTGAGACTCGGTGAAGCCAAAGTGATTCGGAACAACAGCTCTTTAAT
>JANHFR010002351.1:122719-141070 GCA_032468015.1 Mimophis mahfalensis | reverse complement strand
AAAAGCACAACTATGAAGACGTGGGAAAATACCCGAACAAAGCATAATGCCATACATACATACATATATATATATATATGGAGGGTTCGAATCTCGGGTTACATACATACATATACACACGCTATAAAGAAGACCAAATGAAAAACAACAGGTTTAGAAATTTGTTTTCAAACTGATAATGACAATATTGAAGTGGTGGATAGCTTCTGCCTTTTAGGATCAACTAGTATTGATAAAGTCACCAGCAATCAAAGAAATACAGACTAGCACTTGGTAGAATAGCAATGAATGCTTTGAAAAAGATAATCAGATACCAGGATGTGCTTACAAAGGTCAAACTGGTGGCCCACTGGCCAGGTGCATCACACATGGGCCACATTCATGCCAGCTCTGTGAAGGGAAAAAATGTTGTGAAGCATTATATGATGGCAACGAGACCCTGAGAATTTGACACCCATGGGGAAAGGGGGAAAATGGATAACCATCTGTGCATGGACTCAATTATGTGGCAATGGATGTATCATAATAAGATCAGAAGGACCCTATTTATGTAATTAACAGTTGACACCAACTTCATGGCTCATAATTACACTAGAAAAACATTCTCTTTTGAATTTTTTTCTTGTTCTTTGTTGATCTGATATGTTTATTGATTTACTTTCTGTAGATTTTATACTTTTAATATTGCAGTTCTGATTTTGGGGAATTTTAATGTTCAAATGCATTATGTACCATGATGGCAAACAGAACACTCAAGTGAAGAAAGGAAGAGAAAAAAAGACAGAAAAAGATTCTGATGTACATGAATGTCCGATTTATTTCAGAGATAGAATATGTTAGACGTATTTGTGTAATATGAACTAATGGCAATGACAATTAAAATTTTGGAGAAGAGAAAAAAAAAGACTGGTCAGGAGGGTGGACTAACTGTAATACAGGAAAGCTATGTTTTGAAAATATTTTCATATAATCTATAAGTAGAAGAATCCTCAATTGATTAATTATGAGGAAGAATAGGGAAGAAGAAATATAGAGCAAAAAATGTGATTCCAGAAATGTAGAGCAAGAAAATAAATAAATGTAAATTGGGGTAAAAAGGGAGATCACATATGATTTTTCAATGTAATGAAATGTCTGTTTCTATTTTTTCCCCCTATTATACTGATTTTCTTTGACTAGTCACGTTTAATAGTATTTTTTTGTTTTTAAGCTGATCATATTGCTATTTCAAAGTGAATAATGTTCCAGTGGATGCCTTTATTTTGTACTATGCTTCAGTAAAATATTAGTAGCAGTATTAGATAAAAAGTATGCATACTTGGAATTAATGTTTCCTTATGGTGAGGAATATAAAGCCACAGCAACTCCACTCTGTGATTTGTAGAATAAAGTAGCTTAGAAATAGAGAGTGCTGGGTGTGTTAATATTATACAATGTATTTATGACGAACAAGCAGTATGGAGGAAGGAGGTGGCATATTAAGGCTATCAATTTGCAATTTGTGAATTGTTCCTAGGAATACTAGGAATAAAATACATAATATTTTATGGTACTTTGTATAATAAAAACAGGTTAGTGCCTTCCTTGTTAATATATATCATATAAACTTCGTAAAAAGTAATGGGAACACAAAAGTAGCATTGAGTAGTAAATTATTTGCACCTATTTTGCCATACCAAATGACAATTAGAGAATATATTTTTGCCTTAAATGAATGAATTAATGTAACTCTCATCTCAACATACCAGTTTCTTGATAACAATGATCCAGGCATTCCTTTGAAGGAAGATACATACTGCAATTTTTAAAAGCACTGGATTTATATCCATATCCTGAAGCTAAACATTAAACCATATTCTTAAGCCTGTAATTTATCTCTGGTCCATTGCAATCTATCTATAATTTAGCATTTACAAGTAGCTATTCTAAAATAGATAGGTGAGATATTTTGCTTATTATATTTTTTCATAAATTAGCAATAACTCAAGGTAAAGATAAATGAGTGTATGAAACACGCTCTCTCTCTCTATACATACATACATATATACACCTTAAGATATTGGTTTAAAGGTATTCATGAAAATTAATACCTATTTGTGTATATATTTGTAAAAACTTACTTTTTTAAATTTTCATTGCTTTGATTTGGAGGATGTAGGGGAAAAATATTAATATCAATCAATACCCCCTTAAACTAAATGAGTCTTTTCTAGGAATCTTGCAGCAGATATTTATGCAATCTTGGGAAAAAATAGAGCTACTTTAAAATGTTTAGGTAAACACTGTGCACTGAAGTGTTAGGTAGTCTTAATCTTTATTCCTAATGCTTCTGGTGATCAGCAGGATAAAGGAGCAGAGTTAAAGTTTATGAGCATATAACATAATCATTAAACAATTTTCATGTCTATCATTGAAAATAAGATCTCTTTCTGGCATCCCCTTCAGCCATTCATTGATGTGGTAAGTTTATTGTCAGGAAAAATAAGGAGAACTATGTCTGACATTTTGAGCTCCTGAGCAAAAGGTGGAGTATAAGTCAAATTGACCAGTCAGATATGTGATTAGCAATGTTAGCCCTCTGGAGGATTCAGATTATTAAGCTCTTCAAGGTGTCTCCAGTTGAACTATTTAAAAACTCTGAAATAATTAATCTGGATTTATTTACTCTTGCTTGGCTGTTTTTCTCTAAGTATTTGGTCAATGATGAAAGACCCTTTAGGCAGTTTGGTTGAGCACATGGGGGCTTAAATATGGGTAAAACCTGTCTGGTTCTCCTTTCACTGATACTAGAGATTCTCTGATAGACCAGAAAAAGAAATAAACTACACAGAAATCTAAAACTACTTTTTAACTAAGATGGACTATTAACAGATCTTTGCAAGTTTGACTATGTCTAAGGATTGTCTGAGATGTTGTTGTCTGATGACATCTGCATTTTATTTTGAACTCAAGCCATCCTTTGCTTTTGTTGCTTTAACAATGGATCTCCCTCTCTCTCCATTAAGGTCATTCTCTTTATTCTCTACACACCATTTCAGAAAATGTGAACGTTTGGGACATTATGGGGTGAGTCCTGGTTGTGATGTAGTGGTTGAGACATTGCACTTGGATCAGGAGAGGATTGTTCAAGTCCTTATTCAAATACGGAACTTACAATAGTTACATTTTGTGAAGTTTTTGGGGATATAAAATTACATCTGCTTGTGCTTTCAGAGACACTGCAAGATATAAATACAATAATTGAAAATTATTCAGTTTCGTTCAGGCTTCCATATGTTTGAGAAATTATCTCTTCCAGAAAATATCCAGTTACTGACATTTAACTGAGTAATTGTTAGTTTCCTGGAGTTTATTCCATACAGAATATTTATAACTTTAATGGAGTTCTTTAGATTATAATTATTTTTCCTGATATGGAATATTTTGTATGCATCTTCCTTTAATATACTAATATGCATTTGGTATACAACTTGTCTAACTTATAATTTTGTATTTTAATACAACCTATTTAAATATGCAGTAGTACCTAGGTACTCAACTGTTTTGAAGCTCATTGAATTTGGTTCTCAGCACATTTTGATGTGACAATTTCGTCCTAGTACTCATCTTTTGTTTGGTACTCAATGCACAAACTTGAACTTGTTGGTGTCGGTTGCCTTGTGATTCACTACATTATTTCTAATGGGAAAAATTTGTTTGGTACTCATTGTTTTTTGTACTCATTACACCTCCCAGACTCAGTTAATGATGAGTTGTACCAAAGTACCACTGTACTGGTGGTTTTTAATGCAACTTTCCCATTTGAATGATATTTTTGGCCAAAATTGTTTTGATAACAAAAATAAATGTTCATACTAAAAACGTAAATATATAAGTGAGATGGATGCTAAAAAGTAAGAACAATTTGGATAAAGAACACAAAGGAAGAGGCAGGTTCAGATTTCAGAATTTTAATTCAGAATTTCTCCAGTGATTGCAGCTTTTTCTCCTATGAATTTGTGCAGTTTTGGTTTATATATATTTTAGTTCATCTTTAGTTTTATGAGTTATATGCTAATTTGAACCAGAGAACTGCATTAGAATGTAGAAATAACTAAATGAATGAATGATTGATGCAAATCAGTAAGATATGCTAGGAGAGATAAAACAATTCAAATTGACTTATCAAAAACGTAATATATGCTAGCTAAATAAGTGACCAGAATGGCAGAAGTGGGAGTAGGTGAAATAGAAACTTCTAGAGAAAGCAAATAACAGCTTTGGGCCACTCTGAGAATTGTTATCTCAGGGCTAAAATGCAAGAAATGAAACTTAGAAACCGAAGAGTTAGGAAAGATACCAGGGATGCTAAGGAGCTGGATGATAAAGGAACGAAAGGAACAGAAGTTTAGCTTGCAGCAAAGCAAGATAGAAAAGAGGCAAATAGTTTAGCAACAGGGATTGCAACAGATAATGGAATAAGAAGCAAAGCTGGGTGGCCTTTTTACTTCACACAGAAGAGCAATATTTTCCATGAGTAAGCAAATGTCAAAGTACAAAAGCATGAGACCTTTCTTCCTTTTTTTTGGCCAGCTAGAATTCCATTTTCTGCATTGATAGAGAGGGCAGCTTGGGTATTCAAAGGGAACAGTTGGCAAGCTTCACCAACAGGGAATCATCAAGTAGATCTACTGGGAAAAAGATAAAACTTCAAGAGCCAAGAAGAATAAATAGAAGGGAGAAATACTATACTAGATAGAACCAATCCAATATAAGGACAGCAAAGGAAGGAGCAATGCTTGTCTCAACAGTTGTTGCCTTGGGGCACTTTGCAAAGAGTAGGGAGATTGGTTTGCCAAAATGTGTAAGATGCTGCTATAATATACTGTGCCAAGGACACAGATCTATTAACAAGGTGACTTTGTCTGATAAGCTCTCAGCATTGGCAATTTAACAGTTATTCTTGTTTAGGGGTTATTCTTTTATTTTTGTAATAATGTTGACCATCTGTATACATGTACAATTTCTATTTGTTTTCTGCAAGTAGTAAATCTGTTTTCGATTGGTTCACAACTCGAGCCAGATCTTTTGTATTGAACTTGTAAAACATGGAAGTGGGATTTGATCTCCAGGAGCTCCTCTGGTTGGAATTTTGGCACTTGAATCTGTTTAGATTGCAAAGGAACTGGATATGTTCACACAGAAATCTCAACTCCAGGATATTTTCTGCTTTGAATACATCCAGAAAGTTCAGTTTTATCTGACCATGAAAAAATGGTTCTGAGTGACAGAAGCATGCCTAAACCACTGAAATGTGCAACACTTTGACTCAGTCCTACTTCTGTCATGCTGGAATCCATTTTAACAGCTTGTATTCTCAAGCAAAAAATAAATTTAACGAATAGTTCATTCAGGTATCATTCAGTGTCATTAGCAAATTCTTTCATTAGGTTTGTTCATTTCCAATTCATTTTCAAATGCAAATATTATTTCATTTATTTCCTACTATTTTCTTTGAGAGCTCAGTTCAGTTCTCAATTCAGAGAACGATATGATTCTTCTGGGTGTTTCAGACATACCCATTGGCTAGGTGGGTATAATATTTAATTCTTAAAGAAATTCTCATCCATTGGAAAACTGCTTGGCTATGCACTCTACTTTTTTGCAGTCAAGTGTGGAAATAACAGCCTTTCATAATCTCTGGGTCTTCCATAGTTTTGTAACTAGTACTAAAAATATAAAGAGAAAAGTCTCAATGCATTCATTTATTAAACATGAACATATTGATCATCCAAGTATTCTCAGAGTGACTTATATGATCAGACTTAAAGTCTATAAAAATGGTAAACACTGGTGATAGTGTAAAGCATACTGTAAATATATTGGATGAAACGAAAGATAAAGACATTTGTGAGAACCTCATTGTTCACTTATTGATCTGAGATATCAAATCTACAGAGACCCAAATAAGAATTTATGATTTCTGGTCATGTCACATTTAACAATAGTAAAATTTAGGGAAGAGATTTTATCACTGGAAACTATACAGAGTTTGTCTGAGAACAGATTTCCTTGCATCTATGACAGGGGGTCAAGATGAGGATTGCAGCCTGCTTGCTCATTTTCCACAGCATGCTTGACTTGTACTCTTCTATTATTGTCCTATGTGCTTGCATATTTATTATCATGGATAACACTTCAGTTCTTCTCATTTTTGGTCACCAATGGCAACATCACGAGACATGAAAACATATGTATGTGATTTTAAGTAAATCTGTATATACTTGGACCAAATGAAAGAAACCTGTGAACTGATGCTGCAAAATTAAAACTCATAGCAGCCATATCCAGCATAGCTAAACAAGGTAGTTGCTGGTAGTTGCAATTCAGCAATAGTGGTGGACCATAAGTTTTCCATCTCATATTTATTTATTATTTATTTATTATTCTAGGCTGTCCAACTCCCAAAGGAGTCTGGACGGCTTTACAACATTTCTAGGAAATCATTGGAATTTTGGTAGCTTATTGAAAAATAACTTTCTCTTACCTTCTCCAATTATTAAAAGTTTTGATAATTTATTAATAGGATTACATTAAGAATATTTCCTTCCTAATCAAGTTAATACTTTATTAGTTTAGTATTAAATTAATACTACCTTTTCCCCAAAACACATTAGTATCCTGAGAAGCCTGGAAAGTAGATGGAATGTCAAAATAAATGATCTTCTATTATAGGTTTCCCTTCTTTTCCTCCACCAGTCTAGCTGTTTCTTGAAGGTGAACAGGTGTCAAAATCAAGAATTCAAGTTGTGTTTGATTATTAATCTTTTCTTAAATTTTATAATCAGTTGGAAACACTGCAGTTCCCTTCCTTTCCACAATTAGCACATATGAGATATAATTAAGCATATTTAATATCAAATTAAATATAATGAGAGAAGAATACTAAAGGAGCTGAATTATGGTGTATCTACAGAGGCAACATGATGTTTACTGTATTTGAAAGTTGGAATTGGTTTCAAATGTAGAGATGTGAGCATGAAAATACAGATGGTATGAAGGTGTGTTATTCAAATGCTATGCTTAAATAATTTTTTGGTTTCAAAGGAGCTTAATATTGTTGCTAATCAATATTAACTCAAGGTTTATAATAAGTTAGACATTGTGGACACTGCTCTGTTTTATTTGTTAATTTATACATTCTCTACCTTTTAGGCATCATTTGATTAACCTGTATTTTTTAGTTATGATCTGATGCTATGGCTATATGCTATTTCAACAAAATTATATTCTTTCCTTTTATTTTATTTTATTTTTTAGGATAATGTAACAGTCTTTACGTCTCTAGAGCAGTAATTTATTCCAAATTACCTTCAGGACTTCCCATGTATTTTAGTTGTATGTAACATTTAATTGTAAACTTCAAATCCCCCAAAACCAGTTTCCCAAATAACAATAATTCAGGATTGGGGGGTCTTCTAAAACCAAATTATAAACCAATTAAAATCTATATTTTATTTAAATATATTGAAATTTGTTAATTTTAGGACATTTTAGGACATTTTCCTCTTCTTTTTCAAAAATTCTCATATAATTAAAACAGAAATCAAGCACCCTGACAATAAAGGGGGTCAATAATAACTTTAATTGGCTTTTGGGATACATCATTAAATGCCAAGAAGGTGTAGACTTATCAATACGACATGATAGCAGTTGTCCAATATCTCAAGGGCTGCCACAAAGAAGAGGGAGTCAGGCTATTCTCCAAAGCACTTGAGGGCAGGACAAGAAGCAATGGATGGAAATTAATCAAGGAGAGAAGAAACCTAGAACTAAGGAGAAATTTCCGACCACTAGAACAGTTAATCATTGGAATGACTTGCCTCCCAGAAGTTGTGGGTGTTCCAACATTATAAGTTTTTAAGAGGAGATTTGACAACAGTTTGTCTGAAATGTTATAGGGTTTTCTGCCTGAGCAGGGGGTTGGACTAACAGACCCCCAGGTTCCTTCCAATTCAGTTATTTTGCTGTTCTGCTAAATATAAGCTGAACAATGCAGATGGAAAGGAGGAAAGTTAAAAGCCATATGAAAATTTGACTAAATATCATTTTGAGCCATGCCATACAAACTTTATCAATATTTTATCAATAAGCTTAGAATAATTAATATTAACATAGAAATGCCTTTAAGATTATGTATTAGCTCTGGAGTTCTTTTGAATTTGACATTTATCCTGTCCCATAAATGAATGAAGCTTTTTAACCATCTGTTGAACTATTTATATCCACATTAACCTGAGATAATTAGAGTTGAAATATTAACTTCTAACAATTATGAAATAATTATTTCAATAGATTTAACTGAGTACAAATAAAATGTAAAGTTCTATCCTTTACAGATACTTTAGATCCGGTGAGAAGCAAATAAGACCTATAATTTACCAAAGTATTATATTATTTTCACAAAGAACAGTGATCATTATTTCTGTAAATAAACTGGTGCCTGTGGCCTCTCAATTTGTTTGTGTGGTGTGTTTGTGTGTATGAATGCTACAGCTCGTAAACCCCTTCTTTGCTATAAAGTCTAAAAAATATGGCTTTCTTTAAGCTTTCTTTATCTGTTCCTTTATGCCTTCTGAAAATGATCCATTTCCATTTGCACGAGTAACTTTATATTATAAAGTATATTTTTGAAATATACTTTATATGAAAATACTATGAAAAGTATTTGGTATAGTACAGTGTTGGCGAACCTATGGCACGCGTGCCCAAAGTGGCACATGGAGCCATGTCGCCCGGCATGTGAGCTATCCCCTCTCCCCGCCCCTCTGCCTGTGCACTTCTCCCAAAACGCACATTTAACATTACTGTTTGGGGTTTTTTCAGTGTTTTGGAGGCTTGGGGGGGCATGCGCACATGCGGGAAAAGGGCATAAGTCTCCCAAGCCCAAACAGGAAGTGGCATGTGAGTGGCCACGCCCACTCCTCCCCCCCCCCTTTTTGGCACTCGGTGCCAAAAAGGTTCACCAACACTGGTATAGTATTTTTAACAAAATTTTATTAAAAGATATAAGCTTTTGTGAACTGAAGCTCACTTCACTAGGCATATACTCATAGAGTTATGAGACTGATATAGTATTTAAATTTGGATAGGAGAAAGAAGGGGAAGATAGTTATCCAAATGCAGATTCCAGATTATGTACTGTATACCTTAGCAATTAAAAATACAATATACTAAAATCTCATTTTGTTTCTTGATTTCCTGAGTTTTTGCAATCTTTTGGTCAATGGTGCTCACTTTGGATCTGGATATTTGATTTCCATGGCTCTACAGAAACTAGAAGCATAACTAAAGCACAGATTACTCAAACTGGATATGTTTCAGACTTTCAGCAAATATTGGTGAAGACGATGGAAACTATTCAGTATCAGAGAAAATTGGAGAGGTTGTTAGAACAGGAACCTACTTTGCAATAAAAAAGACGGGGCAAAAGTGCCAGGAGAGGATATGATGTCAATGCAAATATGTCTCTGAGGGACTGTTTCTTGTCGGTCACATCTACACAACCCACTAGAGTGGGGAGGCAGGAATGTTGTGGGTCCTGTCACCTAAGGAGCTACATCTGGCAGGATCCAGAAGAAGGGCCTTCTCCATGGTGGCTCCTCCTCTCTGGAAAATCATCCCCCAGAGATTAGACTGACCCCAAACTGTCTTTTGGAAGGCTCCGAAGACACAGTTCTGTCAGCAAGTCTGGGAAACCGAGAGTGGGATGAAGCCCATTAAATGGCTAGTATGAATGTGTGTTGTTACCAGGGTGAGGGGTTATTATTTTATTATTTTTCTTTCTTTTGTATGGTGCTTTTATATCCTTGTAAGTCACCTTGAGTTGCACTCTTTCTGAGCATACAGATAGCTAAATGAGCCTTGAAAACCTAATATTTTCCCCTAGTTCTGGATTATGTTGAGTTATGTGTTCATGTGGATTTAATCAGGTTTGATTAGATTTGATGTTTATGGCATGTCTGCTGCTCCTGGCTATGAGCATTTTCTGTTTGTTCTTTTAGTCTATAATGGGATTTCATTTATTTCATTTATAATCTACGCATTTTTAATCTACACACAAAGTCTCTGTGAGTTGGATGTTCTCATATTTCATATAAATGTGATAGGCTGGATTCATAAGGAATGAACAAATAGTCCTGCTGATGATCAGCCTATACTTGTCCCTGCTGATGATCAGCCTGTGAAGCAATTAGTATTTGCTCCAAACTATAAGAAACGTTTTACAAAGGTTCTTGGACTATGAGGAAATAACTATAATTCCGTCTGCAACAACCTGGGTTTAAAAAATATTTATCACAATCATTGGTGTACATTATAAGATCTCACAATCAATAGAAAAGCACTCTAGTCTAGGAGGTTTTATACAGTATTTCTTTACCTCTCTTCTGCCTTTTAGCTAATCCACAGAGCAAGAATGCAGAAATTTTGATAGCTATAAACATTGATAGATGGATTCTTTTTCTGATATATGGATATAAGTCTGAAAGTATGTATGGATTTAACTGAAGCAATGAGAAGAAATTCTGGGTATCAGTGGGACAGAAAAAAGTTCTTGCTTCTTTCTTATTTAGTTTTTATATCAGGAATAACATTACAGAGCTTCTTTAGTCCCCTATATCCATGGCAATTAGAACATTTCTATATTACTATGTGACAATGATATGGTATTACAGGTAATCCTCTGCTTACAACAGTTTATTTAGTAATTGTTCAATGTTACAATGGCACTGAAAAATGTGACTTTCCCCCCTACAATTATGATCTTTGGAGCATCCCCATGTTCATGTGATCAAAATTCAGATGCTTGGCAACAGCTTCATATTTGACAGTTGCTGTGTCCCAAGGTCATGTGATCACCTTTTGCGACCTTCTGACAAGCAAAGTAAATGAGGAATCCAGCTACTATCTTATCAGCTGCAGTGATTCAATTGTGGCAAGAAAGATCATAAAATGGGGAAAAAATCACTTAACAAATGTCTCATTTAACAACATAAATTTTGGGCTCAATTGTGGTGGGAAGCCGAGTTCTACCTGTACTGTCCAACCATAAAAAGACACATCTGGAAAACTCTTCCTGTATTTCTGTTCAAAACATCCATCTTGATCAAGTAATAGTAAAATATTATCAATGGATCTGCCAAATCAAATCACAGCCATGCTGGGCCTCTGAGGTAAAGGAAGATTACTGAATCTTCATAATAGAATAGATGATGAGCATAGATAATACAAAACATTTATCTCCAGCTTATGTTTAGAAAGTTGTGAGAAAATATCATACAGTAATGTTTTCCATATATTATAATAGTTAAACATCATAGACAATATTCAGAAAATAATTTTTATTCATGTAATGAATCTTGTAAACAAGTCAATTCACCTTGGACATCTTTATATCTTTTCAACAGCTGGTCAAAATGCTTAGCATTTTACTTTCAGCACTTACACACTTACAAAAGTTGTGACTATATTTTTAAGTTTCTCCCCCTATTTGTATTAAAAGAGTTCAACTACTGTACACTGTTCTTCATTCAACAGATGTTGTCAGAGTCTCTGCAGTATTTTTTAATTGCCAAAACTTAGTAGTTCTATAATACTTTAAATCACAAGCTTTTAAGTTTACAAGCAACCAGAGATTAAACATCACTTCTGGAGTTTCAGAAGGATCAAGAGTTAATATAACTCTTCGGAGTTTCTCCAAGATGGAAGCAGCTTTTCAGCTTGAATTCCTCTTTGTTTTGCATTGCTAACCAAGAAAGAAGGCTAGAGAAAAGGGACTCAGATCTTTTGTTGACAATGCATTTTAGAACCCATTATTCACCCACCCCCCCAAAAGCCATGGTTTAAGAAAAGAAACTTTTCCACTTACCACTTAAGTTGTAAAGGACCCCAAATTAGAAAACAACCTCCAAAATTAATGAGGGAACTGCAATTGTAGATGAAACTGCTACCATTAGAAACTTGGAAAGTCCTAATGTGATTTTCTATAGTCTAAACAGAAGTGGCACATTATACACTCATAAAGGTTATTTTGTTCTGACATTAAGTATATTTAACTTATTTAAAATAGTTTTAAATACTATCTGTCATGCAAAAGACATCTATTTAAAAGAAATCTGTAAAGGTATATTAAAATGAAAATACACCTACAGTGAAAAAATGAAACACATGCCACACAAATCATTAGACTGGCTGTATCTCACAGATTTTTAAAAAGAAATGTAAAAATAAAAATAAATCTGGCTTCAATATGCACCTAAACTGTTGCAAAATTTGTGCATGACTGGAGAACATTCCAGAAGATATGACTGTTTTCACTCTAAACAGTATAGCGGAGTACTTTGAAAATAAAATTTTGAATAAGTCTCTATCCTGATAGCAAAATGGCATTTTTAAAGGATCTTTCAAATGACAGTAGAGCCCTGGTAGTGTGATGGCACCCTGTGTTAATGTAATTAACTGGACAATGTAAATAACCAAAACACGGGCTCTGTGCCAATATCATAGCATTCATAAGCAGTGAAATGCCATTCGCAAGCAGCAAGGGCTCCTTCAGACAGCAGTAAATAGTATAGGTAGTCCTCAACTTACTGCAGTTCACCTAGTAGCTTTTCCAAGTTACAATGGGACTGAAAACAGTGACTTATCACCGTTTTTTCATATGTATGACCGTTGTGGCATCCCCATGTTCACATGTTTTACATTCGATGGCTTGACAATTGATTCACATTTATGACAGTTGCAGTGTCCCAGAGTCATGTGATTTCCTTTTGCAACCTTCTGACAAGCAAAGTCAATGGGAAAACCAGGTTCACTTAACAACCATGTTACTAATTTAAGAACTGCAGTGTAAAATGAGTCAAAATTCACTTAAAATTCTCACTCAGCAACATAAATTTTGAGCTTAATTGTGGTCATAGGTTGAGGACTACTTTTACAGTCTTGTAGGATGATCTATATTCATGGAAGCAATTGTTGAACCACCTGGGTGTCTCAGATAAAAGGGTGTTGGGAGCAATGTATTACATTTAGTCACACAGCTGAAGATACTGGTCATCAACTAAGAATTTTTTGACAGACGGTGATTTTCTGTGAGTTCTAGGCACACATTCACAGTATAGTGATGTTTCAATATCTCCTGAAAAGTGTCTATGAATCTCAAATCACTTTCAGGTGCCTTTTAAAAAGTAAATTACATTCTGAAGGAGTAAGAGATGGAAAATCTGGAATACCATTAGAAAGAGACCAGTCTGTAGATGACTAGGCTATGCTGAAAGGAGGAGTCAAACATTTAATCAGTCTTGAGCCACTTGTACCCACAAGACATCTAAGTTCAGCCCACCTTGAATTCCATTGATTCTTATCTACCACCATTTTGCATTCAGATTTTTGTGGAGAACTTAAGCTTTCAATAAACCTTTATATTCATGTGAAGTGTCTGGATTTCCTGATTTTTCACACTTGACATAATAAGTGAAAAAGTGACAACTTTTGAATGTGTCCCTGTATTCCAATTCACAGGGAAGCTGAAATCTATCCTTCAATTTTGCTATTGTTTTTGACTTAATTCATACAAATGTTTGCTATGTAGCCTATATTCTTTGTAGTGTATATTTTATTCCTGCAGTACTATTATTTCAGCCGAGTCAGAAAGCCTATATGGTCTTTAAAATGGGATGAATTACAACAGTGATACCTGTGAACTTGAGATAAAAGAGTTATGAGTGTTGATTATTTGATGTCAAGACAAATCATTTCTAAGATGAAATTGTTGAGTTCATTTTACTTCCTTCCAGAGTGAAGTTTAATGGTACTTACTTTCATTTTTTTTCTTCCCTTCCCTTCTATAGTTCCTTGCCCTTTTTTCTTTCTTTCTTTCTTTCTTTCCTTCCTTCCTTTCCTCCTCCTTTCTTCTTTCTCTGCTTCCATTGCTCCAGTTGCATGTCCAAAGCCCTCAAGAAAGTAAGTGGCTGTTGCTGGCTGGACTGGGGAGCAAGAAAGTGCATGGACGTACAAGTCAGAAATGATACGTGTCTGTGGACAAGAAGTGCAAGGGGAGGTAGGTAAATATACATCAGGGCATCAGAGAGAGCACATGAGTCAAAGAGTTTGCCTAGGGCTGTGAGAAGTGCTGATCAGGTTGTTTGCTATTTAAATTGAAAAGTTCATTAGGTAGCAGTTTCTCCACGGAATAGAACAGATGATAGTGAAGGAAAATTTTGGCCATTGCACCATTAGCAGAAATACTATGTCATCCAGGGTGTGCCTTACCTTTCTCTTTTTATTTTTATCTACCCTTCTCATTTTACCTTCCTCTTTCTCACTGAAGGTCTTACTTTAGAAGGCAATAATTGTATGTGTTAGTGTGAACTCTCATACTAATTAGTGACTGTGACATTTTCTTGAGTTCCCTTTCGTCTTCCATCTTTTCTTGTCTTCTTATTCTGGACTGATCCTTGTTATTCTGTTATTCTAGAGACATGCAGGCATTTCATCTTCTGTTTCTTTATCTCTCTATGTCTTGCTGCATGCCAAGAAAATTTGATATCATCTCTTAACCATGATGTCCCCTCTCTCTTTCTATGGGCAATAATTATTTTTAATTTAATGTAATATTTTAACTACAATATTGTATATTGACATTATCGCCTCAAAATAGTTAAGAATTCCTGCTAGCTTCTCCATTGAATTGCAGGGAACTGTGAGAGATAGCTTAAAAATAGGAGCATATGACCTCCTGAGAGCCTGGGCAGGATAGGTATACTTGATCCTTGGTGACCAAGGGAGGTTTATACTCCATTTCAAGTAGGAAACAGTTGAAACCGAAATAGGATGAGCAAGGTCTAAAATATAGTGGGTAATGTATTCAATTGACACTAGAGAAATCCACAGCAGTTCATCTGATGACTTTCAACTCAAACTATCTCACAGGGTTGTTTTGAAGAAATATAGAAAGATGGAGCACTATGTACAATGTTTTCCTGAAAATAAGACCCTGTCATATATTTATTTACCATGAAAAAGGCACCAGGTTTTATTCTGGGGGGATGTCATCCACTGACTCACCTCACTCATGCACATCACCCCCACTCTCCTTTTTGCTGTCAGAGGCCTTCAGGAATGTCTTCTGCAGCCAGCAAGGCATTCCTGAAGGCCTCTGCAGCCTAGAGCAGAGCTCTGGGTCGATCAGTAACTATGTTATAAGCTGCAGGAGTCTTTAGGAAAGCCTTGCAGGCCTTTCTGGCTGCAGAAGAAATGGGCCAACAAGGCAGGTTTTGGGTATGCAAGGCCTGGCTGCAACTGTCTGGAGGTAAGGAGTCAGGCAGCTCCACCACCCCCATCTCCACTCGAGCTTAATATTTTCCCTTGCACCCTGGAGTGTGTGGGGTCTTAATTAAGGCTTATTTTGGGGATAGGGCTTATATTTGGTGCATATGTAACAATCAAGCTAGGGATTACTTTTGGGGTAGGTCGTATTTTTGGGGAGACCTGGAGTTCCTGAACAAAGATGAGTTATAGATATCCATATATGTTTGTGTGTCAGAGAAGGGCCATGTAAAGCAATATAAATACCAGACCTTTCTTTGTGCACCACAAAGTTGCTTCTTTATGAATCAATCATGGCTGAGGGAGGAAACAAGATTGTGAAAGTGTCAGGGAAACTGTCATGGAATGTTCAAAATGACAGTCATGTGACTGTAGCGGCAGTCTGACTGTAGCAGCAACCTGAAGCAGACACAACTTTCCCAGATTTCATTCTATCAGGAGTCTTGGGTCCCAGATTTTCAGTGCATTCTATATGTTAGTTTATTTGAGGTACCTTGGTTCACAAATTGTCACTCTGTGATGCACTGTTTCATCCAGTTAATGGTAATGACAATATAGCACCATATAGACAACACTTTAAAGAGGACTGGCCATTGCAGCAATGTCAGGACCAATGTTCCATTTAATCCCTCCAATTCCAAGCTGTCTTCAAATGTAGCCAGACACAATCCAAACAAGCCTAGCAACTGAAGGAGTAGAAATTCTTTTCATCCTATGCTTGCTGCTGGTTGAGAGACACCTTCCTCATGAAATTCTTACACGGTGCTTTAACCTTGCATTAGTCAATACCTTGCATAAGAAAAAGTAATAAAAGGAGATTGTCTTCTTCAGAGGTTACATATCTTGATTCTACAAGCAACTAATGCAAGCCACAAAGCTTTCCTTTATAGCAGTGATGGTGAACCTATGGCACATACGCCCAAAGTGGCATGCAGAGCCAGGTCGCCTGGCACGCGAGCTCTTGTGACCCACTCACTTTCCCCCACCACCACCCGCGTGATCCCCCATGCGTGCACTATCCCTTCTCCCCTTCCCATGCAGGCAGGAGGGAAGACAAAATAGCACAGGAGATCCCCAGAGCCTGAAAAACGCTTGCCCGCCAATCAGCTGAGTTTAAAACACTGAACCAGGTCAGTGTTTGAAACGATCCCGCACATGCATGGGGGTGGGAGGTGGTCGCACACGCATATGTAGGGGCAGGGCATGTGAGAGTGTAGGAGACAGTGCACACATGCATTTTCAGCACGGGAACCGAAAAAGGTTTGCCATCACTGCTTTATAGTTTGTCTTTCATATGAAATAAATGCTTTTTCTCTTGCCCAGAAGGAAGACAAATGTTGAGTTTTTACATTTTTGATTTTGAAAAAAATAATATTTTGTTAAACACCAAATGCAGTGCAAAGTTTTCTATGCTGTTAATTTTCTTCTTTTCCTCATGACAACCCATCCTCCTGGGATATCTGGTGAGCAGTGTTCAAAACTGAAGAAATGAAGGAAGGATAATGTTTTATTTTTTATTAAACCAGGCTCAGTTACATTTTCTGAAAAGAAATCGTTATCAGACATCAGCAGCAGGATCTGGTATGCTTCAGCAGGTTGTCTGGGCCCAAGCGGCAGAGCAAAATCTTTCTGCTGGCTCTGTTTCGTGGCATCTTTAAGTCACTCTTCTGGCATTCCAACTATAGGTGAAATGGACATTTTAATTTATCCTCTGTAGGGAACAATGCTCATCACTTTCAAATAAGCTCTCAAGGGTTTTAATCAGCCCACTCTCATCTTTAAAGATTTGGAATTTGCTGGCTTTTAACTCACTTCCAGCAGGTGAATTCCAAACAAATATTCTCTACATGAACACTATTATCACACGATAGCCTATTGATTCTCACACAACAGACTGTACATCATCTTTTTTTTAATTTTATGGTGATTTCACTATTACCAAATGTCCCTATGAGGCTTCCCATATTGATAAAATTATGGAAATAGTAACTGAAAGAGATCTTAATATGGAGATTGCTTTATTTGAGAACTTTTGTGTACTTTGTACTTTATGAATGCAAAAAAGGAGAAAAGAAATAAAAGAAAAGAAACAGAAAAAGATTAAGTTTGAATTTGGCTTGGTACACCTATGTAAACTTGGAAACTTTTCCTCCAATTACTGACAGGTCCATAGTATAGCTGAATAATGAGGAGAACCATTATCTACATTCTATAAATCTCCTTTTTATCTTTTTTTATTTTAACATTTCTTCTTCCTCTTTCCCTTTCTTTATTGAACTGCCTGGTTGACCAGGTTTGATATTGTCTCTGCTCATGTGGTATCTGATTTAGCTGCAGCCTTTGGATACCGTATCCTGTCTTGAACTGTTTTTTAAAGCAATACATAAATATTTTACTGAAACTATTAAGTTATATTGGATATTTCCTAATATCTTTGTAATAGCTAAACTCATGCATGAAATGAGACCTCTAGATTCCTTTTAACAATATTTAAGCCTCATAATCCATTTTATGACAATGTGTTAAGGCATTGTCTTTTAAAGAATAATAAGACTTTTTCTGTAGCAAAAATTCCTATGTAAAACATGACTGTGAAAATTGCATTTTTTTTACTAGATCACTATGTTCTGGAAAAGAAAATGGCACAGGTGCTATAAGGCTCAACACAGAATACTACTTTTCTTTTCTTTTTTTCAAAAAGTTATATAAAAGCAGAGTGGATGCTGGACAAAAATAATAATTTGAGAGGAAGAGTTCTAGAAGGAAACAATAAAAATAGAAACCTAAAAAAGTGATGACAGAAAAAGACCTAGTGGCCCATCCTGTCTGCCTTTTGAGTTTTGCTTGCTTTCTAATTAATTAATTTCTTTTTAATTGACATTGTCTATTTTATTCAAACACACACACACACACACACACACACACACACACACACATACACACACTCTCACACACACATATGTGTGTGTGTGTGTGTGTATGTAT